>DWQX01000129.1:0-59404 GCA_018245475.1 Pharmacophagus antenor
AATCGGTGTAATCTAGTGTACGCGGTGTGCGAGTTTCTATCTCCGTCTCGCTCGTCGGCGAACGAGGCGGGTGGCGAGCGTGGTGAGTTTGGGTCTGGTGTTGTTGGTGCATGTGGAGTTATGCGTCGAGTTGCTGGTTGAGTAGTGGTAATATAATGAGGTATGTCTATGAGGCAATTCGATGGAGTCTTTTTTAAATAGCAACACTACCCCAAAAGGATTAGATTTGTTCGCGAGTATTATATTCGTAAACTCATTTCAAACATATCACCGTAAAGTATAAAACATTGTGATAACAATATTATTATTGTGGCATAAGAACGACAACATTTTCATATCGTATGTTAACAACATTTAGAATTCAGTTGAAACCATTGTTAAACGGAATTTCATTTAACCAGCGTTGGGTGTGGTCCCATCGCTTTCGCTCGAGCTGTTTACAAAACGACTAGTTGCTACGTAAAACGTTCCCTGGTCTCTTTGTTACGTTCGGTTCTACAAATTAGGATCGTGTGTGGGCTTTAAGTGAACGAGGCGTCCCTCAATGTAATTCTTTGCACGACGTTCACAACAAGGCTTTGTGTCGAAGTTGTGACAGATCTTATACTTGCGTTAAAGTGAACTTTGGAAAAATAAATATTGATGTAAAGTTACTGGTTATTATTTTTTTTTCTTTTATTCCGGAGTTTATTATCTCTAATAAGTATTCTTACTATTAAAAGTAATTAAATACTAAATATCAATAGATATTTTAAACTAAATATTGAAATTAGTTAATGTAATAGTTAATGCATATATATACTATTTAATAAGAATAATTGTGGAATATGCCAATACAGTTTGTGATAATTGTGATCTAGTGTAAAATTATAAAAACAAAAAAAAGGACGCTAACAGAATTTATATTACAATATTATTAATTTATAAAAAAGTAAATTAAGAAGTATGGAGCAAAATTTGTGTTATAATAATTGTCAGCGTAATTTATTTAAATTTTTTCATACTGATTTTAGCCAACATCTGAGCATTAATCTAAAATCGCTAGGATACAAGAAGGTTTACTTTTAATATAACGCTTCACAGTTTTCATTTCTCCCAAATTGAGCTAATGTTTAAATAGTTGTATGTTTGTCAAAGCACAAAAGTACTGCCATTAGATCTCAATCATAAATTACAAAAAGTTTTTGAAGCACGAATTAAGGTACAGTAGATTCGATTAAGAATGTTTGATCCACGAAATTTTCTGTTATTATCTGATTTAATCATACTTTGTTCTTAGCCCAGTTTTTTTTTTCTCTACGTTAATATAAAATAGAACAAGTGGAACTACCTAAAAAATGTAATCTGCTCTTTTCAGGGTTCCATAACCAAAGGTTGATAAACGGAAATCTATTACTGTGCCTGCGCCGTCCGCCCATCTGTCCGATGGTCAGTGGGCTCTATCCCATGAACCGTAATAGGTAGAAAGTTGAATTTTTCCCAAAAAAGATAACAGAACAACTTAAATTCTTTACAACTGCGTACCATCTGTAAGAGTCAATGTTATTTTTTGATTTTCAATATGTAAGAGGCTATTAAGGTTTTAGTACTTTTTGCCTGTTTTGTCACAACCTCTGAACCCTACTCAGTGCGTGTTCGAGTTTAAATTCTCCGTTATACAGTAATTTTAGTTAAATGCAATCTTAATGAACTAAACAAAAAAATAAAGATGCCATTTTCGTAAAAGTTGTTTCCTCTTTCACACCAGTACGAGCTTTAACTGTCAGTAGAAATTTCTCTTACAATCGTTGACAAATTATTAGTTTATAGCGTATGACCACCACGACGTTACTTAATAACGGTATAACCCTATGTTATTTAGAATTATTTGTAATTGTAAACACTAATTTAAAACGCCTCGGTCTGTTGGCTTTACTGTCCGCTTTAAGATTATCTGCAGACATTCACTGGAGTCCCTATATAATTAGAGAAATATAAACATTTTCTTTAGCACATTTCCTTTTTCCGTATGGAATGAATATTAGCAATTTTGAAATTTAGTGTCATTAAGAATATATAAATCATGTTCATCATCAACATTACACCAGGTGCTCACACTGTTGTCAACAGATGTCCACATTTATTGGTTTAAAATTAAAGATGTCTCTACCGGAACGCGGCCGTCACCCGAAGAACTTACTGAAACATTAGTCATCAGTCCTTAGACTAATTCGCTCTGTGCATTGCCACTTAAACCTTAGAGGAGAGTGGTAAATTGATTATAATTCAATTTGAAACAAGTAAAAAGTCAAGCCATGTATCATGTGCTATCATATTTCGGACCATTTTCATAATGCCTATTAAGTACGCAGTTATTACAGACGATCTCACCTTTAAGTAAGAAAATAATAATAATAAAGGCTTGACTAAAAGTTTTAAAATGTCACTACGTAAAATAATGTAGGGACTAAATAGAAATATTACTAATTTAAATTTGTTATAACCTTACACATGTGGTTAACTTAACTACTTCTATGTTCAAATGACTGATATGATAAAAAAAAAAACAAAATAATTTTTTAATGTATTCTTCTTTTTCTCTATAGTTATCCGAAATCTATAGTAAGAGTTCAAAATCGCTAGTTTGCATAGTCGCTTTCGTTGAGTGCTCGTGTATTCTTTTCAGTAATATTGAAACAAAGGAAGATTGTACCTATGTATATCTTGTTTTGTAGCATTGTTAATGTCACTTTCTTTCTCACACTACTTATTGTATTTTATTTAAAGTTTAAACTTTCATTTTTGTGTTGTGACAGGATGAATAGTGAAAGTAATTTAGTAACATATTATTCCAGATTTAAAAATGAAGACGGTTCCGGCAAATATTTTTCAGCTTTACATTATAGTAAAACAGTACGTCTATGTATATAATATTTATACCATGTTTAATTTTTCTTTAAATACAGTTGTATTGAAACCATTTGTAAATAAATCTATATTTACTGTGGTTTTATGCTTTTAATGTTTGTCCTTTATATCATTTCCTTGTGTTCCAATATATATTATTAATAATATATTTTACGTTTCCGACTGTAGGCAACTTTTTTTAAATAATTGTTGTTATTTTCGTTGTTCCATGAGTAAAAAAAGAAAGAATAATTAAAAGATCAGTTATCGTATGAATATTAAACAATAATTATATTGGCATGAACAATTAACTCTTTTTTTCAAAGAAAATTCATTTCCTATTATTATAAATAAATTTACAAAATTAAAAGAAAAATATGAGTAAAAAGTTACAAATTTAAAGTTTAAACCAATTACTTTATAGTATTATAAACCATATTGTTGACGGTATTAACAAAAAACTTAAACTTTTATAAGAAAATATTTTGTGATGGCAGACTGTTCAATAAATTTTTTGTCGAGAACTAAGAGGCACAAAAAACCAATGTCTCAAAAATTTTCGGTAATTGTTCCCTAAAATAATAAGTAATAACTATCTACTTTTCATTGCTATTTTTTACTATTACTTTATAACCACATTTAGAAACTACTGTGAAGTATAAATAGTTCAATGAAAATAACGGAAAATTTTCTAGAAGTTTACAAAGAAATCAAGGAAAATAGGTAATTTGTTTTCTATTTATACTTTAATAATAATAATGCGTTCTAAATTATTCATTCAATAAAAGTAAAGTATCGCAAAAAGATAAACCGCAATGCTTGATTTTTTGCGCGTTTCGTTATGATGGTATACGTGAGTCCTTTTACGGATAGACCAGACGCAAAAACGTCAGCTGAACTAAATGAATTGAACGTCAATGACCCATCAAAATATACCGTTAGATAAACACAAGCGTGGAATATAATATTTAAGTTTTAAATACTTCCCTTCCTGAACTATACATAACAGTTAGATAGTAAACGACAGCGGTTTCACTGTATGCGATAAGAGTGTATTTTTTTTGTAATTTTGAATATTTTTTACAATTGTTGTTTTTTGCTATCTTATCTGCTTCTTCTTTGAACGAATAACTTAGATTTATGTACACTGCTTAGCGCCCGGAACTTTGAGGAACAGAGATTTTGATTTGTTTTTTTGTTTTATTTGTATGTACACGTTATGTTAAACAAAACAAAAGGTGAAATCTAATTGTTATACGATAGCACTAACAGTTTTTATATATTTAAGTATTGTCTCGGAAGAAGTCTCGTAAAAAAAAAAAATTAAGGAAGTCTTCACTTTTTGACTCTGTTCCTCAAAGTTTAGGTAAATATATTCAGCCTATTCCGATCACTGCTGATTGAGCGTACAATGTTATAAGTATATTATATAATATTATTTGAAATACTCAGAAATTTAATTTGTTGTTTACCAAGTTTAACTCCTAGTTTTTTTTTAACGTATAAATTTTTTTCGGACAAATGTCTTGATAACTGAGAATATTGTATTAATAGGAGTGGTTAAAAACATCGTTTCTGCTATTTTGATGTAACTTAATTTATATGGTTTACCAAATGCTTAATCAAAACCTTCAATTACTTTAAAATTACATCGCTCTTTTGTAGTCATTATCTTTCTTTACGAGCCTTTTGTTTGTTTTTAGCTGTTAATATATTTCCATTATATAACATGTATGTAAGTATAATATATTTTATGTAAGATATATAGGCAACATAAAAAACATAACTATTAAATATTTTATTTAAATTACTATATTTATGGCAGTGGATAAGATAAATTTTCTTTTGTTTAATCGAAAGCTATCGAAGACATTTTGTTTTAATGGTCAAATAAATTAATCTCAAGCAAGACTTTCAGGTTGTTCGTCAATTTAACTGTAATATTATTTCTATAAATGTTCACAGTCGTCCTCTAGCTAAATGTTAATTGTAATTATTGTTTTTGTTTGATATTCTGCTCATTAGCTAGCCACTCACTGTAGGTTAATACTCATTTATTACAACATTAAGGTTTTATTTATACATTAGCAATGTAAATAGATTCTTCGTAACATAATACATCATATACACTGATAGTTTCCATGGAATTATATATATAAACAGCATTATAGTGAAACGATGACAGATTTTAAAGTTATGTACAAAAGTTGTTATTTTTATCGCATATAAATCAGAGTTTTTGAAATCGTTACATACATGTTTTATTTGTTAGTAAGATACGCAGAATATTTCATGATGTTTTCGCCTGTCGTCGCAGAAGTCATATATCAGTATTAAAATTAGAATTGTAGATTATATATATGTCAGGCTTTGTAATATTTTGATCGATTGCTCCGATTTATTTACCACATTCTTTTTAATTTACCACTGCGTTGTTTTTCTGAGTTTACTGAGAATGCAATGAGTGCCGAATAAGTAATGATACCTAATGCGTAGTTAATTATGTGAAGTTATTATTTATTTATTCATTTATTTAATATTAAAATTAATGTCCTTCCAGTGCGTTTAGCAATTTTCGACTCTATTAACACAGAAAATAAAAGTTTCTTTGCAATTCGATGGCTGCTTTTTTCCCTCTTAGGGGTGGAATTTCTAAAAACAATTCCTTATGAGTATCTAAATGTCACAAATACATTGTCCAATCTTTTAGGATCAGCAGTTTAAGTTAGGCGGTAGGTTGATATATAGGAAAGTCAGTGAATCAATAAGGAGTTTGAATTGAATGCATATAATAGTAATATATATAATATAGAATTGGTCTTATCATGACATCGCACAACCACTTCTGACTTATTTCGTTTACCACCTTATATCTAAAAGGCGATGAGCGTAATGTGCTGCAGTGTACTGCTGTCCAGATATTTGAAAGATTTATCTTTATCAAATCTAAGGCTTTATTTTTAGAGCTTATGTTTTTAGTTGATATGGTTTTTTCGTTTCGGAGTCATTATGTAAACATCTTAACCTGTTGCTATACGAAAAAGCGTCGTTGTTTAAAAAAAACGCTGTAAAACGACCGTGAGCAAACATTCGTTTCAGAAAACGAAGAGCCTTGTTAATGCCAAGATATTTTAAAATTGTTTCATACAGATTCAATAATATTTTATTCAATTAGGCCTTCATATTCACTTTTGAATAGTCAAATTGATTCTAACGTTGGTTCCAAGAATTAGACTCCCCGTGGAATACTAAGGCAAGAAACTTAAGGGCACTCATTTAAATATTATAGCAGATTTACACGTCTTACCTTTTGCTGAATTGATTTTATCTTTAAAATAGTCTTCAATGGCTAATATTTATAAGCTCTAATTATCTCATTAGTTTGCTTAGTATTACGGAGGGTATTAAGCCATTATTAATGTTTCTGTTTATTATATAAATTCCAAACATCCCGTATAAGTACTCACATTACGTAGACATTTCTAGTTATTAAATCTTTCCTACAAATGCCTACGCCTCTGGCCACGGTGGTATAATCATTAAGGAGTGGAAGACGGTTGTTATGCGATCTGTGTTATTTCACTGGTCTCAGCCGCATTGTAGACGCCTGAGGCAAAAGGGAAATGTTTTCTTTTCTCATTAAATACACACAGCCCAAGGCGTGTACAATTTTTTGCATTCACAAAGATCGCATGTTTGGAACAAAATATGCTTTTGTAAAGTAAGGTTAATTGCAGAAATGGATATGATATATACTCGAAAAGACGTTGTTACCCGTTTTTTTATATGCGATGCTACTTGGTCTCAATTGACACATGTTATGTGAAAATGAGGCCGTAGATAGTGAAGCGCGCTCGCCCTGAATACTCTTGCTATTGCATGTATGACAGCCGGTACACAGTAATGCTGTGATGGTGACAGATTGACGTTAAGGATGATAGCCTGCCAGGCGGATGCGAAAAACACTATAACTATCCGGGAATTGAATCCAGATCTTCCATGCTGTAAAGCAACCACACGGGGGCTAAACAAAGAAATTAAACTTGTGTTGTACGTCGGTGCATTTTTTAAGTTGGATGCATTGTTTAAGTTATTAAAAGCATTGCGTGCTTCATCATTTCACGTGAACACGCTATCAAGTTGAAGTTAGAAACGGATGTGTAAAAGCGTCTCGCGCATGACAAATCTAATGTAATTTCACAGCCTACACTATTACAAATCGTAAAAGCCTACTAACCCGTTAAGATAATAACGTTATTTATATTTGAAAAAATATGCCAATAACTTCGTTCTAATATTTCTGATTCTGTGCATTGTAAAATCATTTCGAAATTATTTTTAAATATAAAAATGGGATGAAAGAATTAGAAGGCGACAGCTTAAAACGTTGCATTATATTAAAACTTACCTATGGTATCGTTGATATTGTAGAAATTACGATTACTATTATTTATTTTTTCCATTAAAGCCATAATATTTCATTATAATTTTAAACGCTTTCATATGCTGCTGTTTAATACTAGATTAAATGGATCAGTCAATTTGACTGGCCAAACGTAGATAAAAAGTACTGTATACTAATATGAATTTGAGTTTTTTATTTTTTTATACCGCCTCTGGCAACATTATTCTATACATTTCGTTGTAAAACAGTAAAAATAACTATACAAATTATTGTATTAGCACAAAATAGTGTTTAAAAAGTGCATTAGCACAAAACTACTACAGACACTAAAAGAAAACTATAAACATGTAAAGGTAAATTTAGTGTTAAGTATATACAACAAATATTATATATACATGGTTTTATCAAGTGTAAAGGATAATCTGTAGTCTATATGCCAAAATAGCTTCTACTTCCATGAAGATTGTTACTGAACTATGCTAAGTGCAATACGCCAAGAAGAATCATAGTTCCAACAACTTACTCGTAACTACGTTTTGGTTTAAAGTGCGTTGCAGCTTCTTAGTGACGTTCGAATATGGTTTTGTATAAATATCTTTAATACATGAGTTTCATATTTATTGCGCTTTACACACAGAATATAATTTATAATCAGATCTCTTACCTTTTGCTAAGACAGTGTGCGCCAAACTAAGGCAAAACACAAACTTTATAGGCATCATCTTCTAGTTTCGTTTATTTTAATCTGGAACAAACGATATAAGTTGGAAAATAAATCGCTTAATACATGTGAAATAAGAATAAATATATTTAGAAAACAGTTGAATTTATTATTAAATAAGTAGCTCAGTTTATTTAACAAATAATTTAATTATATCAAAATGGAGAAAGTATTTTAGAGTTTCTACTTTTTATTAGCATTTGGCATTGAGGCCTTAGATGATGGAGTGTACTCGTCCAGAACACTTTGGCTCTCACATGTATGCAGCATCACCTGGATACAGCAATTTTATAACGACAGATTGTCGTTAAGATTAACAGCGAAGCAGGCGGGTTCATAAAATCCTACCAATATCAAAACTACAATACCCATGTGGCATCAGAATCGAACTAGCGACCGTTTTACAAGGCAAGCGGTAAACCACAGCACTATAATACATAATTATGAATCTAATTTAGTCTGTAGTTCTAAGAAACATGTAAAATGAGATTTGTGTACAAAAACCCGATAATTCATAAAATTATAGTGTTGAAGTTTTAATTTAAATCATGGAGCTGACTTCGTGACATAATGGTCAGATCAATTACCCAAGATGTCAAGTGAGCAAATCGATTAAGTTCTTGGCACAATAACATTATTATCTGGACTCATAATGATTGCTGTGTATAAAAAGTAAATTTTACATCATGAGTTCAAATGTTAATCTCTATGAAACTCTGTATACATTTATAGTGCTTTATAGAGTGAATACTTAAAGATACTTAATTATTATTTGTATGTATTACAAGATGTATATATTTGCGTTAACAAAATATGTTATAAGCTAAAAACAATAGTTACCAAAACTCATCGCCGCATTTCGTTATCTTTTTAACTCGGCAAACAACAAAGTCGGCTGCACCAGTTTCTATTAGAAACTGGCTTCATAAGAGAGACGAACAAAATCTCAATAAGGATTTCATTAGCAAATCTTTTTGAGGCTTAATTGCTTTTTTTCTTTGATTAAAATAAAATAATAATATTATTTTTGATGTAAGGAATCTATGACGGAATTAGATGAAGCTATTCAGCTTACACACAAATATTTCCTTGGTAACAATATTGCATTTTATTTAAAATATTACATCATACGTAAATTAATGTTCATTTATTATTTCTTGAAACAAAATGGTTCATTAGTCTATATTAAGCTTTACGACTTCACAAATAAAATTATATTTAACGTTTGGATCTTCAGTAAACATTGTCGAGCAAAGTGAAAGTATTCTTTTTGTTATTACCTTATGGGCCAGATTCGTATTAAATGTAATAAGGATCAATTCTTGTACAAACACTCACATTTGCCTTCTCGACTAATTTAGTTTAATAAAAGCACTGCAATGTAATATATCGACAAACATTGAAAGCTCAAAGAAAATAGTATTCATAAATATTTTCACTTCCTTCTCTCATTAATTAAAAATATCAATAAATAGATAAAAAATAAACATTGTTAACACCAGCTATAATAATTATCAATTCGTAATAAATCAAATTATCAGACAACCTACTTGTGTCTCTGCTATAACATTGTTGTCAACCACGGTAATCAAGTGCGAGTGGAATATTGCACGATATTTTACCACACTTACCATTAGTTACCACTACTTCGACTAAACGATAAATTTTATTTTAAATAACAAAATGCGTTATTTAAAATTAAATGTATACTATAATTAAAAATTTCATATTTTAGTTTCATTTATTTTTGTGTTGTTCTTTAGGTTGTAATATAAATATATGCACATTTCAAAATGGCGTGTGGCATGGCCATGCATTATTTTCCGATTTAACTGTAGCCATTATGGAATATCGTAAAGTTTCAGCGCAATCACGACTGTAAATAATTCTAATGTCAGTGATAGTGCATGTCCGAATGGTTTTTTTCTGCAATTAACTACACAGACTTGAGACACACACGGCGCGCAATAAAACGGCCATAAACGCTCCGGCGGTTTCCTCGCTAACCGTGTCTGCTCCGATCCCCTGTTATTAATTAAATTAATTACCGTTCATGATTTCAGTTGCTCGTAATTGCACTTGCTGCTTACGTACGATTGTGACTCGAATGAGGTTAGTGCAAAAAGTTTCTATAAGTAATCAAATTATTTAAAAAATTATACAGTAAAATATAATTCAATACTAAAATGTAAATTTTTTTCGCATTGCTCGTCAATTTTTAATGAAGTTCGAAACGTAATGTAAAATTTTATTGGCGAAGTCGTAAAACTTGCTTAAAATACCGGTTAGTAGAGATGTTCCTTATTATAGTCATAGACAGATGTAGTTAAGCAATGCAACTAAATGTTCTAACAATATTTATAAGCAGGGTTTTTTTTGTACATTGGGGCACGCAGTGTCTCAAAGTAAATTTAGAAAATATTGGAAAAATGCAAAAGGCTTTTTTTTAATAGGAGAAAATTATCCAAATAAAAAATTTAATCTATCTTTCCTGAAAAATCACCGCCTCGCCTTCATACGAGATTCTCACAAGTTGATACTCGTACGTGTCTTGATCTTGTCTGTCACGGTGACAGACAAGTCTCAAATTTAAGAAAAAATATACAACCCATAGATCCAGAGACGTTATATTCACAATCGGCAGCTTCTATGAAAGATAGTTTATTAGAATTGAGTAATAAAGATATCGTACAAGCTAATAATGTTCTCATATCAGAAAAATAGCAGTAAGAAGTTGAAAAAAGTATTCGTTTGGAGAAAAAAAGATTTGTACGTTGACAAATAAGTTCAATTTGAATAAACAAAATATTCTGCCATTTCGCGATCATTTAGTATACAAAATAGTTCCGAAAAATGTACCTCCGCTCATCGATCAATAGTGCTCATACCATAGCAGTGTCAACGAGCGAATGCTAGAGAGGATTTTCACAAATAAACTTCTCCTTTAGTGAAAACAGTTTTATAACTATGGGTTATCAAGTTGAAAGGTTCACCGCAATACGTATGACCCTTTGAAGTATGCGGATTCATGGCTGCTTAAAAATCATTCTGCCACGGACCAAAGCGACCAAACAGATATATATTGAAAATTTTGTTAAAATTTGGAGACTGCTTTAAAATTTATGTATCTTCCTCAGGTCAAGTCATTTAAATTTAAAAATTAGTTTGTCACCTTATTAGTGAAAATAATTATGAATAAAATAAATTATTATAAACGAAAATGTTGATTTTGTTGCATTACATTACTCTAAATCTGGATGTCACGTGAAAAATGAGGCCAGATGGTGGAGCGTGCTCAGGATATTCTAGTTCTCATAAGATAACTTCTGTAGCATAGCAATGCTGTTCGAACTCATGTAGCCCAGAAATCAAATCAGGATTGTCCAATGAAACTAACTATACTACAGAGTCAGTAAATCTTAAAAACAAATTAAAAATAGGTTGTTTTCGAAATGTTAGTAATGTGGATGTGGATAACTGTTTAATTATTTTGTGGCTGTTCTTAATTGTAAAAAAATATTCAAAATTTTTGTTCATAATGCACTGATGCTTAGAAAAATAAAAAAATCCTAATGCCCATCGGTAGAGGGTTTAACAAGGCGAATAAGCAATGTTTTTAACATTGATTTTGATAATTTTATATCGTTAATTGTAAACCTTTTGTAATGTTAATATTAAAAATTAACTTTTATGTACGACTTTAATCTTATGTAAGTAATAAATAAAATTAAAGTGTCTGTTTGTACTAAAAAAATAAAGGTTTTTATCTTAACATGAACGCTGACATAGAATTACTATAAAAATAATAACAATAATAAAAATAAAACATTTTACCTGTTATTCCGACTAACCTCCGAAACATAGTAAACGATTCTAAACACTTTTTAACATAGGCCACTTATGAAAAAAAACAGTAGGGTTAGGAAAAAACCGAAGTTAAGATTTTTTGAATAAACTCTGATTTTCTGTTAATTTTTATTAAACATTTTTCATACTTGTGACAAAATAATATTAATATTTAAAACATGTAATTATCCATAAATCATCAACCCATAAAATTAGATTGATTGCAATTAGTCTGGTTGTCAATATTGTTTTATTATAAAATGATTTTGTGAACATCAGAATTTCTACTAAATAAAATGATTTTCTAATGGCGGTCCTAATTTAGCTGATATAAGATGATTTAATATAGCTTTAGAGTGAACAATTTGAAAGGGTGTGTAAATTTTTAGATTAATAAAGTCGGCAAAGCAAGTGTGCTTGAAAATACTCGAGTAATTCTCAATGGGCGTTATGAAAAAGCAGTTTATGAGTAAACTACATTTTACAGCGATTCTTTGCGAGGGCGTTAAGGCAATTCGATACGAGTAATTACCTATCCCCTCTCAGCTTTTATGTGTCTAATAAAAAGCAAATAATGTAGTCGTGACATTAATATATTTGTTTCGCCATCATTTCACTAATACAGCAAAGTAAGTTTTTTTTTTTATTATTTAAAGCCTGATGTGTTTAAACTTACTACACGGTCAACATATTGTAATATTTTTAACATATACTTTTAATTGTTATGAGCTTATGTACACTAAATCACAAAGGCGTGTCTTTTTTGATTGTTTGTACTCAAAATGTTATATGAAATACACATATAGAAGTGTTAAAAGAGCCTCTCACTTTCAAAGTTTTCTATAATTTACGTAGTAATATTCACTACAATATGCCTTTTCACACAATTTGTTCGATAAACTGCATGAACTAACGCAGAATGACTACATACTACTGATTCCCATAAATATCTAAGTCAATACACCACCATGATATTCGCAAACCAGTTATTGTACTTACCTCGAATTGTGGAAATCTTTCAAATGTTTAAAAATCCAGCATGTGTGATGCTTTTACGTGTTAATTTACTTACTTAATACCAGAGAAAAGCCTCTAAAGCACTGTTTGTGGGCGGTCTTTACCGATTTGATCATTCCAACTAATATGACACATTTATTTAACCTTTTTTCTGATCAGTTAGGATGAAAAAATATATTTGAATGAAATATAAAATAAATCTCAGTAATAAATAAATTATTATTGTTAAAATATCTATTTATCTCTTATATTACTACTATTATTTTTCCACATATAATTTGATATTATAAAGTTAGTTCTTTTGTGTCATACCTTTTGTTTCTCGTCATTTCTTTCCATATACTACTACTACTGCTGTTTTATATTATACCTATTATTGTATACTCACACCTGCTCTATTTCTTTCATTATAACCTTAATTACCTGATTTTTTAATCTTGTAAAAGTGTTAGTGTCTCACAGCGGGTGCGATATGAAAACATATGCCCAATGTCTTTGAATAAATTAATTTTATATATATACCTGAAGCACCTTATTGTTAAGAATAAGCATATTAATTACTATCACTTAAATGTTTTTCTCGTTACTTCTTATATGACAAACTCTGATTTTTCTTACTACGTTTTGTTGTATTTTTATTTATTGCAATGTTATGGTTATCAAAACTGCAGTGTACAACTTTATGTTTGTATGGAGAAAAATTTTAATTTCCATACATTCAGTTTCAGTTTCTAGTATTCAATAAATCACAAACATTAATTGTTGTTCATAAAATGTTATGTATGTATCTTGCGTAACATAAATATACGAAGAAAACATTAACACTGTGAAAGCTGAAAGCTTGTATCTAATGTATATTATTGCTTGTAAGTATCAAAAGTGTACATATTACATTGTCCCATTATTATATACAAAGATTTATAACAAAACAACATTTTTGTTTTCGTTTGAAAAATGGTATTTACAAAGAAATTTGATATTAGATATTGCTTCTGAAGCTAAAATATTTATGAAGCAGTAAAGCCCCAAATTAGCTTTTCTTAATTAAAAAAAATTAAAAATATACTTGAACGTTATTATGATAAAAAATCATAATCTCAATGGTTTTTGCTGAATGAATACAAGAATTTTTTAACTTCGACGATAGTACCTAACATTGAAATCTAGATGGCGTTGATTACATCTAATATAATGACAATAATTTACATACACTGCGCGAAAATTAGAATGTTATGCGCACACTACAATCACTGCATCAACGTTTAAAACGACCTTGGCATTCACTTTGGGATCTTTAACGAATTGAAAGAAAAATTAACCAAAAAAATAAGTATTGGTATTATTATTTTTAGTAAAAAAGTTCTTATAATTTTTTATATTGTTTTAAAGGTAAAATTAATGATTAAAAGGTAATTTAATCGTTTCATAAAATTATAAAAATGTTTGGATAGTCCTTAATTTTGAATATATATTTAGTAATATGTTAATAAGATATAATATAATAATAAGGGAGGTGTATATATCTTTATTTAAAAAAAAAGGATTTAATAAAATTTTGGTACTTATCTATAAGTACAACCCTAACTGCATTTTTATTTTATTTAAGATAACAAAACCTAAAGACGTATAGAACTGATATGGAGTCTCATGATATTTTTACCCATAGCACTTATAACTTAGGAAACAAGACGAAAAGACAAATTATATCAGCAGTGCCTTTCATTCCGGAATGCAACAATAATAATACACTACCGTTGACGTAAGACTTGCCTAAATGTTAAATACCCGAGTAAGTTATGCATTGGTTTATGAAAAGGAAAAGTGTAATCTTAAAATAATAATACAGAGGGCTTACTACACTTTTTTTATCTCGCGTTAGTTAGCCAAATGCCCGTGAAGTCTTAATTTAAAAAAGTATAATTCGAATCGAATATTAAAACACTATATCGAAACTCAACGTACGGTGATTGTTAAATTTTATATTTATTTAACAAAATTTTATCTGTTCCTCTTGACAAATATCGTTGTTAAGCTTGATTGAATTTTAAGCGGTTCGTCATTACTACAAGTATATATTTCAGAAGTAACGACTGTTATTAAACATTTGGAGATATTTTGTCACGGTCACATTAATCTCAGTGCATAACTTAGAACCTATTACACATGTAAATAAAAAAGTTATAAACAAAAAAAGTATTAAGTAATTAAGCTTCTATTATTATTTCTATTATGAAATATAAACAATGACGTTCAATAGTATTTATTGTTTATTTTATAGAGATTTACCATTAAGTCAAGCTTTACAGCCGTGTGATATCAAATAAAATATGATAACAAATTCTAGATACAGTATTAATGAGAAATAACAATATATAATTTTATTGTAATATTTCTTAATAAGGAAAATAATATGCGATCTATGACCGTGAAGCGTTAATTTGAACAGAAAAAAGCCAGTCAACTAGAAAAAGTCGCGAAGAATAATACAAGTGTAAAATCGTGTATTTCGTCATAGTGTTTTGTCTAGTGTTGGTCAATAAAGATCATATTATCTAATATTCCACACATCCTCGGTAATAAATCTAAGAATTGAAAAATGCTAATATTGTCTTAAAATAAAATTGTGAGTAAAATTATGAAAATAACACAAAAGCTATTTTAAGGGACATTGAATTGAATAATAAAGCATTAAATAAAATAAGAAAAAATAGACAATGATTTGATTCAAACAAAAATGTAGGTTGTTTGAATATATAATTTAAACATGCTATTGATGACGTATGTTCTGTTTAAAAATTTACAATATATCTTTATGATTTCAAAAAAATAATTCCTCATCGATATGTAATTATTAAATCAATTTAGGGTTTTCTAAAAATTATTTTTTTTTGTGGAAAATAATAAATATTAAAACATCAGAACGTTGAACAAGTCAGTTCATAAGTGAACATATGTATGTTTAAATAAGACAACAGAGTGTAGCTGTGCTCCGAGAATTACAAAATTTGTCGCACCTTACGGCAAGGACATAAAATTATGTGATGTCATAATTCTGGAGGCAATGTACAACTGTATTTAGATAAATACGATTGTGGCGTTAACAAGATAAATATCTATGAGATAATAATAAAAATGACTTAAAAGAATTACTCACCGTACAGAATAAAATCCCACTCATTGGCTTATAACATGAAAACTGTGTTCAAGTCCTTGGCTACAGTATAACCGAAAAAATGGTCAGCTGATCAAATAAAATGATGTCGTTTTTATGAGTTAGAGATAACTAAAACAAAATTTAGTTTTCCGTTCGGGTGTTTATATTTTTGAGTGTGTTTTAGTCAGCAATTAGGTGTAATGCGCGCGCACACCACCATCGCGCATACGGTTGATGGAGCAACTGACTGTGCGCAGCCTTGTCTTGAATACCTGATGAATGACAAAGATGCGTTTACCTAGAAATAAAATATTATTACTGTTTTATAATAAATAAAACATTTTTGTTTTATAATAAAAATGTGTACTTATTAAATAGTAATTTAGAAAATTATTCTCTAGTTAGTATATGTAAAAGTATGGGAGAATGAAATATTATATTATTTTACGTAATATAATGAATGCTCGATAAACTATTGTCTTAGAGCTTGTCTTAAGTTAAATTATAATTAAAAAAATATAGTTCATTATTAATCAAAATATATCTTTACACTTCTGGACATCTTAGGTCAGCTGTATTTTAAACAATGTTTTTAGCAAGTTTTTAAGCAAAAAGAAATATAAATTCTAAATATGAATTTCTTTTCATAATCGAAATTATCTCGAAAGGTTCTGAAGAACTTACATATTAACTCGCAGAAATACCATTTCAAATATTATGATTGACTTTATAAACTTTATGTCATAGAGTTTTACCTAAATATATAATGTTAGAAGCGGGTAGCGAGTTCCAGTAAGCTTATAATAATGTCGACATAGACACATAAAAAACAGTTTAAAAATAGACTATTGTATTTCTTTAAAAACATTTATTAGGGAACAAATAAAATTACAAAAGAAGTTATCACTTAAAATAGAATAAATAATGAAAATTACAGTTAACTATATGACGACATTAAATCTAGAAATAAGGTATTTCATTATGTTAAACACGAACGTTTGCCTTGTTATATAATATTTGCTTTCGAGTTCACTTAACATACTTAAGTAACGAAGAACGTCTCTATTACATATATGTCTGTGACGATGTGAATGCGTCTTTATATAACACGGGCAACATTGCGAAGTAAGAACTTCTGAAGGCTACGTTAATTCTTCTAGAGTAACATATAAAAGCTCTAAATACGATTACTATGCACGGTAAAATACACCAGACAGCTCTGTATTAGAGGACAATTTTGATTGGTTACACCGAAGTGTTGTTTTTTGTATTTTGTAAAAAGCTCCAATTTTGTTACGTATCTTGAAGTTGATGTTTGTATTTTTGCAACATAATAGCTTGATACTTTCTCTGTCAACGAATAACACCTAATTACTATCTTAAGAGGTGTTTGTTGTAGATAAATGATGACATCTAAAAAATGGTAACATTAAAACGCTTTAATGAAATCTAGACAGTAGCAAAAATTTTGAAACTCTTTTTTTATATAAGTTAACTTTTAGCCATTCAAATAATTGCCTTTAGTAGATTGCAATAACATAGATAATGAAATATTTTTTTAAATAGATTGGTTTATACAGAAATTATCATCGATCCATGTTTCATACATATAAACAAGTAAATATACACAAACATGCAAGCACACGCATTTTCACGCACATCTATCCCCAATGTTACTATCTCTGTTCTCTTTCTTTGTATAAATTAGTTAAGGGCTTGTAAAAATTGCATATTGGTATCGGCTATGTTTGGTAAGAATAAACTGAGAATTTCGTATAATAAACAAATAAAATTAAAAAAAAAAAATTAAGTAAATCAATAAGTTTGTAAAATTTTACAGGCAACAAGTATTGGTACATCCTATTTATAGTAAGGACTAAATCGGGGATCAAAATCACTATTACCTATAACAGCGGAAGGAATTGAATCCAGACGATTGTACGTATTATAAATATCAATTCCCTTAGGCTGTGCACTGGAGGGGAAATACTGCGGTAACTAATGCAATATTACATGCAATTTGAAGGTAAAAATAATGTGACAAAAATCGACCTATTCGGTTTGGAAAAATACACTATAATGACAAATACAATGTTTTGAGAAGTATTGCGTTGAAATTGCGACTAGTATAAATTTCCGATATTGAAACCATTAATTCCTTACTTTCATGTTTTAGTTATTACCGCATAAAGGAATATACTATTATTTTATTTTTATTTAATAGCATGTTAATAATTTAATTTAATTCTTTTTATTTCTAATAATTCTTTAATTTGTTTAAATGATGTATCTTTTCGTTAGAAAAATGGTCAATAATTGTTCCCTAAAAGTTCTAGGACACTTTTTTACACGGAAAACGTTTTCATTAAAGTATATAAAAAAAAACTACTCATAATGCAAAAAAGTTTTTTCTTATAAAGTGAAAGAAAAAAGTTGGAAATAGATCCCATTATCATTAAAAATTAAAAACATTCATTCGTTTACCCTCCTCGGAGGCTGCCAACACAAGGCGGTTGTACTACTCTTTCTAACAAAAAACATTATCATAGTCGCAACAGTTCCAGTAGAAGTCAACAGATACAAATAATCGTTTCAGTCGTAAAAGTTTTATAGACACTTTTACGATGTTGGTTTGTGGGGAAGAAACCAGCAAAAAAATACTACCAAAATCGGACCACCCAAACCATAAGTGTGATTAGATGTATATAACTAAAAATGGAATTTAAATGTAGGTTTTGAAATGAGAACCAAAATCAAATAAAAGGTATAAAATAATTTTTATCAGTACAAATGGAAATTGACTTTAAACGGGTCAAACGGTACTTTATTAAAAATTAAAATGTATTCAATAATGTATAACACTTGAAATCATTCTATGTGGGTTTGGAGTGTCCGTTTGCTTTACTTTGATGTGGGTAAAGATAGTAATAGGAGTGACGTACAAATGCAGGTGGCGGCGACTTCGGCCCGTCCTCATTAATAACGAGATCGTCTGCGATTAGACCATCTACAAAGATGGAGTTCACCAACATTATAATATAATTTTAAATGCATTGCCAGTCAACTAAATATCTGTATTTTCTTGGATCTAAACATGCGATCCTTTAGATATACTTGCAGTGCACGTATCTGTGTCCACCAAAATGCAAGATTTTTTCAAAGTTCTCTCCCCCGACATTAAAAATATATATAGATACTAACACATTACTATATCTGTTACTGTAGTAAATGAAGGAAAAAGCTATTGCCTTATTCCCATAGCGACTGATGACTAAATGAAAATAAAGTGATTCAAACTTTTAACAACATTATTTCTTTTCTCGATACGATGATGCTTAAATTCGGTTACCATTTATATTTCTTATTGTTACACAGATTTAGTTTTATTGAAAGTCATTCAGTTTAATAACATAAAAAGAATTACTAGTTTATTTGTATAGTTTTTTGTTTTGTGTTTTTGATATCTGTATTGCAGTGCGTTTAGATCTATTAAATAAGACTGTTTATTACAATTATAAAACATTGAAAATTAAACAGCTAAATTAAATTAATTCGATTAGCTAAATGTAGCGGAATATGATAAAAATATATATTCCTTTTTCGTTATTTCATAAATAAAGATATTCAAAATAATTTTAAAACACTAAAATCCACTGTGAATGTCTAGCAATTTACCAAAAAAAAAAAAAAACAAAAATAGCTACAGGATTTTCATTAATACATTTTTATTAACCCACTTATATTCACATATCATTTTCAATCGTAATTTTTAGCGCACCTAATTCGTTGTTTAAAACCACTAAACACAGAAAAGTAAAAAAAAAATATAAAAAGTATCCACATTCAAAAATAAATAATTACGAATTTCTTTTTTGACAGTAAATAAAATAAAAGTCTTTAACTTGATCTTTTTCTAGAAACATTTTTATAAAATCTCAATAAGTTCTCAGAAGAAGGTGGCGTGTTATACATTTCTAAATATAGTAGGTGATTACGATAGGCAACACGCACAAGCTTTGACGGTAATTAAGCTCCAACTTCTATCCTACATTGAAGTTACGTTGATTGAATTTACAATTTATCTTAAAGTAATTGTAATAAGACAGGTAAGTTTATTTTATTATAGTTATTTTTACTGAGCAACTGCCTATTATTATGAAATTTTTCGGTTGAGGAATACTTCGTATCGGGTGAATTTCGTAACTAACATTAATAATCCATATAAACTTTTCATTTATGCCCTAAAACAATTTTTTATATTATAAAACATAGATGTAAATTTACGACAAAAACACGTGGAAAACGTAAATTAATTGACTGCCTCCGAGGTACATTGGTTTACCCGCTTGCCTAGTAACGATAAGGTAATGAGTTCGATTACGGTGCCACAGGTGTAGTAGTCTGGATGTTGGCACGGTTTTTTGAACCCGCCTGACTAGCTACCACCCTAAATGTCAACCTGCCGCCATAACAGCGTTGCTGTTTTCGAACAGTCGTACGTGACAGCCAGAAGTATTCTTGGTGAACACGCTTCACCGTCTAAGGCCTTATTATCACTTGATATTAGGTGAAGTCGAGATCACGTGTTAGCTCATAATCTTTAAAAAAAATAATTTTGATATTATCCTCCTCATACAAGGTCTTCAGTAATCTAGGATTTTCAGTCGATTTAATAATTGTCGACTTTGGTTGGTATTTGTTTAATTGTATTACTAAACCATTTTTTATGTATTACATTAATATGGGTAGTTTTTACGATGGATTACCTTTATTACGACAGACTGGCCATCTGTTTTCTGGTTTTCCTTCCACGTTCTGCTTTTATTATATTTTTATGTGCTACAATAATTCCGTACTAAAGGTTAATCCCTACATGGTAAATAATAACTACCGTCTATAGACACCTGCAATACCCATTAATCTTTAACATATAATATATTTTTTTGACGATGCGAATCTAATATATAATAGAATTTAGTTAAGTTTTATAATTCTTCTCATGGGATTATTAAAAATTTAACTGTATAATCATACTCTGCGCTATTAAGTTCATAGATAATGAATGCTATAAAATTTTATATAAACCCTTTCTTATATGATATGACATTACATTAAATTTGTAAACCAAGAATAGAACAAATATAACGATGACCAAGACAGGTATTTCTTATTCTTCAATATTGACATTGAAGGTTCTTCTAATGCCTTAGTATTTTTTTAAGGTGTTTACGATTTCATTGCTAGTTTGCATGACCGTTTCACGTCTCGTGTTATTATTATTCATCGCCATAGAGTGCATGGCCGGTGGTGCTTAAAAAGTCTCTATTTTAAATTATTTCACATTAATTCATGGTAAATCCACATGCGCTTGTTTATATTATATACACTTGATATATGTAGTCAGATGCAGTTTTATATGGTTTTTTCAATAAATATAGTGCTTGTTTTAAGTTACGAATTTATATTATAAGATTAACTAAACACAATACATTTAAGGCATGCGATAAAGTGAAATGTAATTTGTTATAATTGAGGATTATATTTATCCGTATTTAAGACCAATTAATACGGGCATTACTATGTAAAAAAAGAGAATCAAATCCGATAGAAAGGCCAAAACGAATCGGGATTTTATTAGTACAGCTATATTATAAAGCATATGTGAGTTTGTCCGTACATTTCATCCTAAAAACCAGTTCCGGCCATTGACCCCAGCCGAAAGTCGTTCGAACTGCATGCATACATACGTGTAATTATATATAGACTAGTAATTTAACGGCGTATATAATTCGGCGGAACGTTTTAGAGTTCCTTAATATGAAATTATAATGTTTAAATTACAATTTTAAAATAACCTCGAAATTAATAAACATCTCTAATTAAATTATAATTTTAATGTGCTTAAATGGGAAATTAGGTTTTCTCACGCGATAACGTAGAATTAGTCAAATCAATGTCTCTTTATGTAATGGAATCAAATGAAAACAATTTTATTAATTAAATATGTATTACGTGAAGACGAAATCCGAAACAGGGGATAATATGTGGTACATGAAATTTTGCTCGAAGAAATACAGTGTATTCATACTAACTGTGCTTACACGAGTTTAATAAGAATATGCTCTCCCAATATGCCTGTAGAAATGTAGGAAAATGATTATTCTGTGAATCATATATTTCTGTACGACACGTTTTAAACCTTTTTTATCATTTTATAGATAGTCGCAAAACTTGACAAATTGCAGCTATGTATGTTACTAGTCTTTGAAGCAAATGAAAAATCTTTTAAGTACTATGGGGTACATCACTTTCAAAAGCTTAAGAAGTAGAAATGTTTTAATCGAGGACAATAAAGGTCTAAATTCGTTGCCACGATTAACTTTTTACTTCTTTCTTTTTGAAAGAAATATATCTTGATGTTAGTTCTAAGGATGGGTAAACCATCTTAGAACCTTTCATTTCTATTCATCGTCAGTTCGATTATTTGATAAAAAGTTAATAAATCATAGGGTAATTAATGTAAATAAACGAAAACTTTATGTAAAAGCTATTTCACACACAAACCCGATAAAAGTCGTATTCCTGATTAGTAAATTCATTACAAACAATGTACATCAAACTTTACCATTGATTTATGATATTTAAATATGTTTTTATTCGATTTTGATTGCATTGTATTACTATACGTAAATATTAAACGATATTACAGGTGAGGACTAGCTTCTAGACATTGTAATGTATTCGGTTAGATGATTATAAAATATTTATCGCTAATAGCAATGTTGGTTACGATGAATATAACATTTGCTATAAGATTTCAGAAAAATCCAATCAACATTAAAAAACGAAATTAACTATTTTGCAATGTCATTATTTTGACGCTTTAAATGATTATCACTCTGCATATTTTTGTTGAGGCGAACAGTTTCTTTACTTGCAGAAACGAGTTGTGTTACCGTTACTTACTAAGTTATTATTCACAAATGTTATTCTTTATGAGAGGATAACACTTTCATACATTGGAAAGTGTTGTAACCTTTAAAAATATTTTTAGGAAGATACAATGTATCTTTCTATTAATCGGCGAATAATCTTTTGTTCAATTATTTTATAATGGATATTTATACATGATAGATTCTGAAAACATATTTAATATGCTCGCATATAATCAAGTTAGTATTTATTAGATAAAAATTACATAAAACCTAATGCGGTCAAAATTATACGTCAAGTTTCCATGGACAAAAATGTTATAATGCCTACATATTTCGTCATACCCAGAACAGGTTAAACATTAGGTAGGTTAAAATAAAAGCATTTTTTAAACATCGTGGAGTTTATTAATATTAATAAGCATCAATTTATAAATTAATAAACTTTGGGGATAAAAGAAATATTAAGGAATTTCAGATTACAATTGCTTTTAATTAAAATTTAAATAACAAGTTACGTCTGTTATAACTTAAAATATACTACACATACTATGACGTAAGACAATACTCTATTTTTACCACTGATTAAAAAATAAAACATGGCTTCGATTATAATCCATCATTCGAACTTAAATAAAAATGAACCTGGAGTACCATAGAAAGTTTTTTGATCATAAGAAGGCTGACAAACATAATCAAGTTTGGATTTCTTAATAAGTTGAAGTATGAATTCTATTTCAAAAGAGATTTTAACATTTTTTTAATAAATTTAAACAAAAAACAATATGGTAAGACTACATAAGTAAGAAAATACAATTTGCAATAAACGCCTACTTACTAATCACAGCAATTCTCTCGATCTGAAGCTTTGCTCTATTGTTTTGTTCACATTATAAAATGTATATCGTGTATCACTTACCTATGACAGCAATCAGTATTTGCCACCTTTTTATATTTGTTTCTTACATTTATAAAAAGAATTATTGTCGAAACGCTTAACCCGAGTTATTTTTTCGTCTATATAAATTGGTTACTGCCAACTATCACACCATGGAGTCATGGTGTTCTATACTAATAGGTTTTATATTCGAGCGCATTTTCACTAAAATTGATGTAAAATTCTTATGAAATCTTAGAGATGTGGAATGCCGGATTTCGAATTTGTACAATAAGTACCGACTATAAAGCCACTTTCTCAGTCAGGCGCAGGTATACATAAAAAAGTGATATTTTGCAAGTAATATTTGGATTAACAGAAATTTGTAAATAAAAAATGGTAGTGTGATTATATGAAATATGGAATAGTAGAATTTATTACGATGTATTTAACACGTAAATGAGTTGAATCTGAAATTGTCATAAATTTTCGAGAGATTCAAATGACATTTATCTAGATAAATTGAAGCAAAACCCACGTTCGCAAAATACCAAAGTCAGGGATGAAGGAATTATATAAGATCTCTTTTGTTATTTGCGTTGGCGGCAACGTTCAATTTACATACTGTGCCATTTACATAAAAGTGCATATTTATTCATATTTTAACCTAAGCACTTTATACAACGGATTGTTTATTGCTTATAAGATGATATATGATAAACAGATTTTATAGAAAAAAGTAGAAGAAGAAATATTGTTGCAAAAATTTATTATAAAACATTTTTATTTTTCTTCGCATAAATTATAAATGTTTTTTTAGCATAAAATTTAAAAAGATTTGTGAAATTAACCACGCTTGTTAAAATTTTAAAGTACATCTAACCTAACAATAAGTGAAATTGAAATTGGTTCTTCGTTGTTATTAAAATCCATGTAGTAATAATGTTTGAAAAAAAATGGAATCTTAAGATTTCTTTACATGGGTATTTCATCCATAAAGTAGCAGATACATTTATACAAGTCTGAAATCATTTTTGTTTTTTCACAATAAGGCGATAAGAGAAACGTATCCACCAGGTTACTGTTTTGCTTAACTGGTAATGAATGAATCGTTTGAATAAAAAGGTGACAATACTTACATAGCGTACCCATGGTTGTTATATAAGATGATACCGTTAACATGGTAATGATATGGACAAACTTCAGAGTTTAGTAAGTAATATTTGGATACTACTGTTTAGCGGTGAAAATATGCTCTATATTACTTATGTATATTGTACCTAGACGGTGAGAAGCGAGGGACACTTAAAATTAGAGTGTTTATTTTTTTAATTAGAAAGGCCTAATACTTGATCTAAATTTCATATGATCTTATGGGACAATTGTGATTGTATATAGTGAAGTGTGCTCGCCTAGACTACTTTGACTTTCACACACGTAACTGTCGAATCACAGCAATGCTATTATGGTGGTAGATTAACGTTTTTATGCGTTATGGGCTAGAATATAGTCCAGATTTTGCCTGATGTTAAGTGACATTGTGGCCGAAGATGGTGAAGCGTGTTGGCTCAGAATATTTTTGACTCTTACAATGAGGGTACGTCTTAGTCGTGGGTGTTTATATACCCTTCAATCGCCAACTTAATAAGTGAATATATAACTCGATCATTTAATTATTTGTAAATGTTACTTGGGTGTATGTGGCCGGAAGGAATGCTTAACTAGAATTACAAATATATCGTTCCCTCCATTTAATATAACAAGTTATGCCAACATTAACCTAATTCTTATCGTGAGGGCGTAAGAGCGGATTTTAAATGGTTCCGACCTGATGAAATTCTGCAAACATAGATATCAAGAGGTCAAGTACGTTTGTGACGTAAAGGGATAACAGGATGGTTAGGGATTACCCTACCAGTATTTATTATTATTATTAGTTATTCAGCGAAATCGATAAAAATATTTCATGTAAAAATGGATAAAATCGACATTTTAAAGGATTATTACTAATAATCTTTGTAACATTCGAATGTATTTTATAATTTATTGTAAAAATAAATATTTTTGATGCCATAATACTAAATACTTTTTGTCTGTGATTAAATCAAAAACGACTGTATTTGTACTTAGTGTCCTTTTTTACATGATGTGGATTGCTTGACTAAAATTAAAGCTGATGTTAAACAATATAAATTTAAGCAATTTTGTACTAGCCGTTCACTCTTGAAGACACACGTTGTATTTGGAAGAAGAAATTTAAGTGTATATCTATGTGTACACATAGTCACAAGACCACAATATTAACATTATTATTGTGTACAGATCTGTACCGTTGGAAAGCAAGTTTGTTATTGGTGTTTTGTTTTTTGTTTGTCTTCATAAACTAAATTTATAGAATGATTAGCCATTATTGGCTTGCTTATCTGGGCGTGGTGACATTTTTATTTAATATTATGATTAATTTCATTCTAGTATGTATACCAATTTTCAAGTTCATCGACTCAGAAAATAAAAAGTTGTACTAAAATTAGATCCTCTCCTTTCCCCTATTTAGGGACAGAATTTTGTAACATTGCACTTTCCAAATTTCATTTCTCTAAAAGCAGCGGTTTAAGTTGTTAAGGCAGTGTATGAGTTAGAACTTTGAATTTTATACTACGTTCACTGGCAGTTTCCGACATCAAGCAAAAAAATGCTGGAATCATATACTTTCACCTATACGTCAATGTAACACTAATTTTAGTTTGAAGCAATTTTAAAAATCCCATTTACAAGAAAAGCAATAACATCAGTGGTTGCCATTTGTATTTATTTTTAATTTTTATAAATTTTTCAATATTGTTCTTATTGTATGTCTGTGTTTGTCCTGCTTTTCTATTAGAAAAGTTTTTATCTATCTATTATCTATCTTTCGTATGTCCATAAATTTATTAATATTATAAATATAATGCACATCACTATAACCAAGAGTGGTAAAGCGCAGCTGCAATACGTGCGATCGTCGGTCGATGCAGCTCGACCCGGTCCCTATTCCCCGGGATTACATTTGCTCGCACTAACCCAGTAAAAGATATAGAGCAAAGGTCACAGATTGCGTTTTGTAATAGTGGTGGGAAAATAAGACTGATTAAATCCCGTCCATTCGTTACTGATGAAGCTATGCTATTTTTAAGTTATTTTTTTTATTAAGAAACACTGTCTTGTAGTTGGACCCGTCAATTTTAAAATATAAGTCACTAAAGATATGAATGTGAATGTAAGAGATTGAATTTGCATCTGTTAGTAATTTAAAATGATTTTTTTTTTTAATCTATTAATGGTCTGTTCGATTGTTTATAAAAACGTTTTAGTGTAGACTACAAACTGAATTTATTATTCACACTTCTACACTACAAGTTCTAATATTATATAGGCCGGATGATATTAGATTTAGAAGTAGGTGTTTAGAGATTATTATGGGTACATGTTATGAAAAACTTTTACTATTGTTTGAATATCTTGAAGGTCATGCATATTGCTTTATTGATAGATTAAAAAATTCCCGCAAAAGGGGATTAATCCAGCTTCTAACGCTATATTTTCTACGACGTTTAATTAGTTTTCATTTGCTAAGTATTTACTATATGACATGTGTTCATAAGCAGTTGTATTATGTATATATATCACTATAGTGTTAATATACACAATAAATATACAAACATCTCTATTTGTGTTATAAGTATTTTCTAGTCGCGAATCGTGTGATAGGTTAATATATGGCTTTTGAAGTTATTAATATATTATTATTTGTTGGTTACGAACTCGAAAATTCTCCTCTTAATTCAAAACCTTTTCGAAACTACGGTATTTTTCTGGACTAACCTGTTTTACTTCCTGTTACTTGCTCTAACAATTTCACTAAGCCGATGCCGACGGGCACGGTACATAAATTAATTGCTTCACAGAAAGTTTAAGTGAAACTATTTTTCAGATTGTTGTTGTATGGTACGAAAATTATTGTTAAAGATGATTTATTATCTGAATTTATATTTCGCATAAGTAGATATTATCACCATGTGCAATGATGAATATAGGTCTCACATATGCAAATTTTAACTTCAACTCGTTAGTTACGCTGCGTTAGCCCAAATGTGGTCTTGAATACATGTAATCTTAGGTAGATTACTTGGTTTGAAAAAATAAATGTTAACTACTTTTTTATAGTGTATCTTATAACTACAAAAATTCATTTATATAATTTAGTTGCACGGAAAAGGATACTACGAAATATTGCGCGAAAATTTATTTGAAATTTCTAACAATTTACATATATAATCAACGTAATTATACAAACCAGATTATTAATAATCTATGACGTAATAAAGTATCAACAAACAAAAATGTCCTAATACTATTCAAGTGCTTTATGATATTTATTATCCTATACGAACAACGCACTTCTCGTGTTATTTGTTTTATGTGAATTGATATTTGCTCATATAAAGTAGTACGAATGTCTATATAAAGACAAGTGATGGGAAATCTATGTAAATAACGAACCAATCCTGCTGAGTATTGAGTTCCTTGTTATAATTAAAAAAAAATGGATCGTTTAAGGTTATCTGTTGTATTGATTTGTCTTTGTGTAATAATACCGGTGAGTAAGGTTGTTTTGTCATTGAATTTGCATAAACTAAATAAGTCAATGTCTACTGTTTACTAGTACATAAATAAATTTATCAGAATATTCACTGTAAAATTTTAGTTAACTTTTTTCATCGACGTGAACATATTCATTTATATAATCATTATTTTCTTTAATTTTTCCTAATAAATATTTCGTGAAATAAATTCCTTATAAACTCGAAATTTTTAATTAAACCATTTCTTGTTTCCGCTTTTCAGTTTATACAGTGTCATTGGATAGGTGGATGGGGAGGACCTCCAATCATTGTGGGTGGTTTTGGAATAAGAGGTGGTTTCTACCCCCGACCTCCACCACCACCACCCCTTTTCTTCGGTCCTCCTCCGCCTCCATTCTATGGTCCCCCACTGCCCCCTTTCTTCGGGCCACCACTGCCTCCCCCATTTCCGTTCTATGGATGATCCTGAAATTGTTTTGAATGCTTCAAGATATATGGAAGCTGTTTTGTTTTAGTTGTCATAGTCACTGTCATTTCACGCAAATAAAAATTATTACAGGATTCATATTATTAATTTATTATTCCTTTTTGAGCTACATTTTTTTATGTATTAAAAACTTCAAATTGTTGAATTTTAAGGTATAGAATACACATGCACACAAGAAGTCATTCATATCGATGGGCGGACATAGATCAGTTTATTATTGATTTTGCTTATAGATTTTAATTACCGGAAATTTTTACGACACCAGTTGATATGTATCAAAAAAGTAATGGTAAGTGAATATTGTTGACGAACATCTGCTAAAATCCAGAAGTATGTTATTTGTTTGCATACTTTGCAAATCCCATCCTTCTTCCTAAACGATCTTTCAATTTAGTTGTGAATAAAAAGAAATAATGTAATCAATACTAGGATAGTTATTTGTCGTCATCAATCTCTTTACTACTATAAATACATTTTAACTACTAGTTGTTATTACTGCGGCCTCTAATTCTCTCAATGAGGTGTTTTTTTGCTAACAGGCTAATTTTTTATATGTAGAGCCAGTGCACACAGGCAAACATTGTTAAAGAGTGAGCAATTAACATGGCCTAATTTTATCACTACAGGTATCGCAAGGGTGCTGAACATACTGAAACCTTATCACGCTATTCGGGTTAATCTTAAGAGGAAGCCCCTACATGTGATCTCATTCAGCTAACCTTTTCATTTTGGTTCTTACAAGAAAATTCCTTTAAAATTTGACTGTACGCGATCTGTGCGGTTTAAGAGTATGAGAATAAATTTATGATAAATGGACTTAATACGAATGTTTAAAACAAATTGATGTCAAAAATATCTCTGTACTTGTGTTTGAAATTATTCTCGCTGGTCGATGATATAAAGATAGAAATAGACTTTTTATTTTAAAAAAATGTAAATTGTTAACATATTTCTATCCCATAATTATATATGCTGGCAAGTATTTAAATCTGCGAGAAATAATAAAAGCTAGCTTAGGCATCAAAAATAATAAAATAAAATAAATAAACACGATCAGTACAAAGTCTGCCGGGTTCACCCAATACGCTAAAGTTTTTCAACATTGCGTAATTTGGGTTTTACTGTGTGGATTGAAAAATATTATTTATTGAGAATACGTTACCGGTTATTTCACATATATTTGCTAAATAGGATCTCATTGTGAAACAGTAACGTAATCTTATGTACAGGGCATAAGAATAAGTTTTGTTTAATACGGTTTTATAATGTACAATGCTGCAAATGGTTATATAAAGATAGGTGGAAGGACAGATAGTTTATTGATATTACAAGTTTTGTGAAGTATGGTGGGTAGTCATTATAAAACATTGAAATATGTCTACAGTTAAAATACCTATAATAGTTACCTTAGTTATATGTTTAGTTTTGTTGACCCAGGTCAGTATTATTATGTTTATTTTTACATTTTACTTGAGTAAAAAATTTTACGCTTTAAGCAGTAGTTATTATTATGCTTTACTTTATATTACTCCTATTTCCGAGATGAAGTGATAGCATTTTCTGACTATTCTGGCTAGCTTCCGCTTTTGCTGTTAATTTGCTACTATAACCGCATTGCTATGTTCTGATCTTTCATACATGTAAGAACCAAAGTGTTCTGGGCGAGCACGATTCAGTATCTACGACCTTTGTCATTTAACGTCACATGACATGACAGAAAACAGCATCATAAAATTTAAAGTTAATGTAGATGTAAATTTTAGGTAAAAGAATGCGCGTCATTTATCTCATAGCTAAATAATAAACAAAAAACGGCTTGGAATCATGTTTCGAATTACCACAAACGGATCTGGTTATAACAATCTACAACATGTACATGTGGTACTTTTTTTGTATTTACTGTTTTAGTAAGATGTTCGGCTACAATTTTTTTGAGGAAAAATACCAATTTCTTTTATACATTTATAATTTGCCGTTCCTCGTATTTATTTCTGATATTAATAGATCGGATACCTAGTTCTATCCATCAAATTGTATTGCTTTGTAAAAATATACATTCCAACCGTCTTATAAGTTAAGCAAGTTTCAAAAATAGTTTTGAATTATTTTACAGAATGTATATAATAGTAAAGAAATTATTTATTCGTATTTTACGAGATCTATGATCGTCTAGAATGTAATAAGTTTAAAAATAATTGTCGACAACCCTATGAAATACATAAATTTCTTAGGATTATCATCAATTAATATGCTAATTGCAAGTACAAATACTAATTGCAACGATTTTCCCTTTGCCACATATCTTTTAGAAAAAAACAGTAAAGAACCACTAAGTAGTAGCTTTTGATATCTCTAAGTCAATGCGATTCAAATATAACAATGTGTTTAGTTAATTAAAGATTTTTTTTAATTTCAGTGTATCGAAGGGTTTGGCGGACCTGCAGTAATTGTTGGAGGATTCGGAGTTGGCTTTGGTGGTGGATTTTATAGACCGCCGCCGCCATTTTTCTATAGGCCACCATATCCGTATTTCTACAGACCACCGCCACCGTTCTTTTACAGGCCTTATTTTTACTGATAGTATTTAAGACGAAAGGAAGAAATAACCAAAACTATACCCAATTTTAATGAAAATATAATAATAAGAAAGCATGGTTTTACTCTTACTGTGTATATTATGTAAATACAATAAAATATATGAGAGATTCAAATAAACGAACAGTTACAATTCTATGCGAAAGATTTTTTCTGTTAAAGCCTTCTTCAAGGTGGTATTTTCGATGTATGACAAAATCTGTACGTTGTTTATTCAATCAGTGGAAAAATAGACTAGAGATACTGATCACGAGTTAATGGGACACGGTCTAGAAATAAGAAGTAAGAGAACAGTTAATTACTGTGGATTGATAGTTATTTGTGGTAATCAAACACACATTGCTGACATAATTTATTTATTTTAACACATAATAACATATTTAGTACACAGTTAGTGCGAACAACACCGTATATTAATTAACAACACATCTATAATAGCACATCAATTGGTAGATATGAATGATATGTTAAACGCTTAGGCCCTTACAAGCATAAATAAAGAGATTTTATGTAAAGCATAGAAGATATTTAATATCTTTAACAAATGTTTATTACCGGCAGAAAATATGCATCGGATTCATTTTAAATATGACTTCAGAAAATATTTCGATACAATCACAGACTTAAGGCTAAACACACATTATTTATTTTAACATACGGGGATTACGGAAAGATCGTGAAACGTGAGACTTGACGCAGTCACAAGAACTTTATTAGTACGTATCGATATGCTTTTGACCTAGGCACCTAGCATATAGTGATTAGTAGGAAACTTCTTAATATATTATAATTGAAAAACAGCAGAAAAATATTCCTCAATTACTATAATAGACATTAACTTACATCTACGATGATATGTTTGTTTAATATTATTTATAACTACAACTATAACACCAATAAATGCCTCAGCCAGTAAGATATGTATTTGTTTCAATTTAAAGACTTACCCTATAATTAGATCTATATTTTAAAGTTATAGGATTAAACACACAAAACTGTACTACCAGTAGTAATTAGAATATATTTTAGGAATATTTTAAATAACGTTCATAAGTATCCATGAAAACATCTATTATATTAATTTTCTATTCTAAAATCTACACACGTTATAATAATATAATTTGAATTTTAAACTAAGTAGTAATTATACGTTCTTGCCTAGTGATTAAATTATCAAAGCCTTTATATATTATGAAAAAAAGGAAAGAAAAGTTAGATCGGTTGTCCGTTTTCACAAGCCATAGTTATCGTTTTTTAATATAGAAAATAACGACGAAATTCCTAGTTTGATCTAAAATTTCTAAAGTTGATTTAGAGTAAATATTACATTAACTCCTTAACTTTCTTTTTAACATAACACTTCATTTTATTAATCTACCGTGCTTTGTAATATTTTTCCCTCAACTAACTCCTTTTATTTATTAAAAAAATATTTTATAAGAAGATATGATTTTCTAGCTATTGTAAAAAAGTTTAAAAGAAAACAATAATAATATTTTATTTGTCATAATTTTATTATTCAAGAGGCAATTCTGTTCTTACCTGAAGGAAAACGAATGAAATTAAAACTAACCGGAAATTGTGAAACCAGAAAGAGTACTTCGGAAAAAAAAGGATTTTGTTACAATATCGGAGACATATTACTTTAAGTAAGTGTAAATAAAGGTTTTAGTGGAGTCTGTAGGCGCCGATACGTTTCTCTCCAGCAGTGTGTTGAACATACTCGCGAACTTGATCAGTGGCAACTGGCCCGATGCATACTAAAGATTCCTTGAAGTAGCCGCAACTCTGTATACATATATTTACCAATAATTTCGATGATTTTTTTAAACTATGCGATGAGGCCTACTATTTTGCGGTAAGCGAGACATGATCTCTTAATAATAAAGACATGTATAAGACGTTCACACGCATTGAGACTGAAAGAAAAGGTGTCTCAGTAATGTAAATAGCTATTGCTTCGTTAAAAACAGACACAATAATGTGTTAATTATTTTTGTATTTTTTTTAAAACTGTTTATAAAGTTCAAGATCGTTAAAACCGTGGTGTTATTTTAGAATATGTGTTTATTAACTTGGAAACTACCTTTCGGGCTTTCTGGCGATGGCGACGTTGCATGATGCAGCAGAGTCCGCGGGAGATGTCGCACTCGCTGGAGACGGCGCAGTCCTCGTTGTATTGCTTGTGACCGGCGGTTGGAGGGCGGCAGACGTGCATTTCGCCTGATTGAATATTAGAAATGTTTTAGGTTCTAAGACGTGCGGAGTTAATGCCTAAGTGGCATTCTCTCTGACGATATTAGGTGTGATGAAAAATTGGAGGTAAGTGGTAAAATAATATTGTAAAACATGAATACAAAATGTGATATAATGAATCAAAATATGCGGTTTGTTTTACCTGGTACAACTTCCTCGCAGACAAGTCCAGCGTCGCATTGGTTCTCACGGTTGCATATCTCACCTATTTTCCTTCCCGCGAACGCCGGCAGACAACGCCCTCCATCTTCTGTTAAAGTAATATTATTTAACAAACAAGGAAAGTACATACAATTCACGCTATGTTGCCTAAATATGTTGGATAATTAAGTGTTTGGACTAGAGACTAGAGTATGTAACTAATTTAAAAAAGGTATTCTGTGAAATTGATTTTCCTTCTCGAGCCGTTTGTTTCACTTAATCCCTACTTCTAATAGTGGTATAGTCGATATTACGTATGAATAGTTAAATAAAATATCGGACGGTTATATGAAAAATTATGTAATAGAAAAGTAACATATAAGATAGAATATCTATGAAAATCTGCAATACGAAAAGTTTATACGACTAATATGTTGACAACAAATTTACCTGTTGTCAGATTGGTTTACGTTATGCAAAATTTATGTACGCTAAGCGAAATGGGGAGGAAGGTGAATAAATTTCTAACGAGTAATTTTCCGGAGGAAACGGAAGTTGAGCGCTTCGACGTGGAAGTAACCGACAAAATGGCTGCCGCTAAAATGAAAGTTTAGAACTTACCTAAGTTAAAGATTTTATTTAACATTTCATTCATATTTATCAGTTTCATAATAACAGTTTTTGGCGTTGGATTGATTTATTGAATATATGTATCACGAGAAATATTTTAAATGTACTAAAATTATAAAATAATATGTTTACCTTTTTAACTTCGAAATTTTTAGAAATGTTACGTAATAATCATTGTCAGTGCTTATTACTTAATAAAAGTTCAAAGTAAGGTTTATCTTTATAAAATTTGGATTTATGCATCATTAAAATTATTATACACGTTTATTCCATGGTACATACGTGAAACGCGAATACACTTTAATTATTTAAAAGTACCTAAAACGGTTACCTAAAAGTAGCATAAGTATCTACTTTAGTTATAAAAGGTTATTTTACAGGCGATGAATATATTTGTTTTCGTACGTGTAATAAAATTCGAACGAAAAATTCCGGTAAGTCTCTTATGTAGAATAAATAACAATTTAATTATAAAAGATTCAAAAGGCGAGAATGATATGAAAAATTTCGAATTCTTGGAATTAATAGTGAAAGAAAAAAAAGAATGTTTTTTTAAGAAATTCTTAGAATATTCAAGTAGTGTTACTAGATTCAATTTCAAAGGAAAATATGTTTATGTTCCCCGATATTTAAAAGGTTTACCGGCAGGGGTTTCTTTTTATCAGAAAATTTAATATATAGCGTTTATTCTGTTTTATGCATTTTCAGTTTGTGATCATTAAACTGGTTACTTTTGGTTAGCCCCTTTTTATCATTATTTAGGTAATTGTTGTGTACGTTTTATCCGTTGATTTACGTCAAGGAAAGTTTTGAAATGTATGATATCCGTGATATAAGTTTATAAAATAAAATATCGCCATTTCAAGTTATTTATTTATTTTTAAAACATCGGTAGACTCTTAAATATATTTTGAACTTATTTACTAAAAATTTATTGAACAATATTTGCTAAAATAATTTGAACTGTATTAATAAAATTCTATAACACAGCATTGTCAATTGTGCAAGGTTAAAAAGATGAATAATTTTTATAATTTTATTACAATTATAATATTCAATTACTGATCAATCATGAATGTTTTCAGAAAAAGTTTAATGTGCAATTTTATCGCAATGTACACTTGAACTTTTTTGGTTCAATATTCCTGAATAGATATAAAACAATTCGATGATAATAAAAATACGAGGATGCATTTGAAGTTAATTAATTAAAATGTAAGCTATAGTTTCCCCTTCGCTCACAAAAACTACGCCTTACTTTCCATATCTTTTTCGAATTAATAAAAAGTCACATGTACTCGTTTATTATCATATAGTATCATAAATTAAATTGTAATCGAATAATCAGACTGTAATGCTTTCGTGAATATTCAAATGTAATTAAGCTATGCGAAGAATTAAATATTTTTGGCATGAAGTATTGTACATGGCTTTATATTAAGAAACGATATTATAATTAATATTAGTTTTAGATGTAAAGGCTACTTATATAGATAATATAAGTAGTTGCAGTTGTTTACTTAGGTTAATATTATAGTTATTCAAGTGTGAATTTGAAACATTAGTTACATAGCAGTGTGGTCTAACGTGGATTTTAAAACCCTATTTATGCTTTCAAATACAGAATGGATTTAAAAAACTTTAAATTTACTTTGTAGTTTTTTATTTATTAGTCAAACTTATTTTTTAAGAAGTTTAACTTTTTATCATAATAAAAGGCGATGGGTAGGGACTTTCAACACAGACATTCCTATTCACTAATCAAAATGGAGCCGCACGGTAGTACAACGCCGTCGTAATTGGTTACACCCAAGATGTTAATTGGGTATAGAAATTGGATACATTAAATAGTAAGATTCTTTGACGCTTTTGACTCGTGATTAGCATCTAATATTTCAGATAGATATATTTCAGAACACCAGCAGTAACAATTTAGTATGATCTACAAATTTTAAAATAAAATTTAGATATATAACATTTCTCTTTATTGGGTTAAATATAATTTTTATCGTGAATTAAAAACGAAAGTTTTTTTTGTTTGTTTAATTACGTCACATGTCCTTTTTGATGGAAGATGTAAGATGATGGAAGAATGAAGATGGAATAGTAGTGTATTTACCCTTAGGGAGTAAATCATATCTACTCCCATGTAGTAACAATTACTGTACTACTAATTAGAAATCACGCAGTTAAGTTCTTTGATTTCATTAACTCCCGTGTTTAGAACATCATGAGCGCACTAAACTGTATGTATATATTATCACACATTTTATTTTTGGTATCTGCATGTAAAGGCTTAATCACATAAATTCTTTCGTCTTTTTGTACTATTTAAAATGTATATTTTAGTGGGTATTTTTTTATAATTTACATTAAAAGTATGTATGTTATAACAAATAAAAATTCATTGCAGTGCAGTTTCTTTAAAATCACCTATTCATAGAATAGAATGGAAATTTAAAATGAAACAAACCAACTACGTTGGAACTCAAATTGGTGCTACAAAGGGAAATAATGAAAACGCCTACGTGCCCGTCGGACAATATAGATGCCCGTACTGATTGTTTAAGAATAACTTTCAATTAATTCTAATTTGTAGGAATCTCTACAAAGTGTTATGCAAATGATAAACTGGCTTAATTTAATTCTACCTAAAGTATATAATTTTATTTATTAACAGAATACATTGAATACACAAAAAAGTTTGTCCTCATACAAGTCGAAACATAAAATTATTTACAAGAAAGAACAGTTATGTTGATGAAAGAACAATTAAATCTGTTTGAGCATTGAGCACTGTCTCCGCTACATAATCATTTTTTTTATCGTAATTTGAAATTGAAATCAACGTCGCAATACATATAAAACATGTGTAACAATAGTGCCTATTAAAACATTAACAAACGCTAATTGTCTTTTAAGTTTTATAAAAACAGAGTATATAATTTTCGGCTTATGCTTAATTAAAAGTTAAAAGTTGTTGTTTTTATGTATCATGTATGTTTGTATAACATTAATTGTATTGTATAATAACTTACTACAATAATTTTTGCGAAAACAGGATTGATTTTTAATTGTAAAAGTCTTCAAATGAGCTAGCGACGAGATCCTGTAGTAGGGCTTGCTTCACGTAAAAGCAGGTTATACTCCCGTCACTGAGTTTCCAAGCCGCTCTTGAAAGTCTAGTGCATAAATTTTATGCCACTTTATTTCGAGAGAGAAAATCTCAAGCATTTGTGAGCGCGTAACGTTAGTGATATTGCGCAGATTTATGTTACGTATACCCAGAAAAGTGCTTTCTAAGTTAGAATAATGTATGTATCCTTTCATACATAAAATGCGCATACAAAAGAGATTGTGGTATGTTCTTATTATATGGCTTCTTTGTCGTATAAAATTACGTTTTTCTGGTATAAAAATTAATACTTCAACAATATAATAGCTACCATGTCAGAGCATATGTACTAGTTAGCCAGATAAATAGCCAAACGTTTATGCAGATTTAGAAAATTATGTAACTTTGCTGCAATTATCCCTGTGCGCCCATATAAATTTATATCCCAAGTTAGTGACGTTAATTTGTTAGTTCCAGGATTATCAATAATCAAATTTAGGGTGTTTTAGGTGGATATATCTTAAGCTGCATGTTTACCATTATACCTAAATACTCTGATTAAAGCTTTCGACATATACGAAGTGGGATAAAAATAGCTTATGTGAATATGTTTCTCCTAACATGGGGAGCTTTGGTTTGATTTTAGGCCCACCGTAGATAACTACCGCATTTATTTTATCAATCTACCGTTATAAAATTGGCTATGTTACGGCTATCTACATATGAGAACCGCCGTATTTTGGGTTAGCACGTTTATCTATCTTTAGTTTCAGGATCATTTATTCATTAATTAATTACATATTTTTCTGATACAATATATGACGGTTAATTTTTAGACATTAACTATCATATTTTGTATTAGAAAAAGGTTGTCTATAAATAAAAAATGAAGTTAAACTAAGTTAAAGACAGATGAACATGCTAACCCAGAATGGTACAACTCTCATTTGTATATAGCTTTATCATTTTTATCCAAACAACAAGGAATATAGTTCTATTAAACATAACTAAGATGGTAAAATAGTTTAACAATACATGAAATTAAAGACAACTGTCAACTCTCATAGGAAAACTAGTAGTAGGATTAGTAATATATATATATATATGTGTGTGTGTGAGTGTAGTATACGTTATATAATGAAAATAAGTAAATACTCTTGATAGAGAATAAACTTCAACCATTCTAAGCCTTGGAACACAACTATTAAAACATTATAAAGGTGAAAGCAATTTAAATGAGTTTACAAATTATGTAGGTTTTATTTTATTTGGTGGAAATTTCTTACCTGTATCCAAGCAGAGTAGCCCACGGCAGCAGTCACCGTTAGTGGTGCAAGGCGAGCTGTAGCAATGAGCCGTCTCTTCTATGGCGTTCTCAATACGGTTCCCCTCTAGGGCGTCGGCGTACATGTCATCAGGCTCCATCTGCAAATAATCTTTACCGTTGTAGATTCTGTATCGAATAGCGAACTTCATTTTACTCCCTGGTTGTAAATACCTAATCCAGTTCGGGTATAAGTAATGATGGACAATTAATAAGTATTCATTATATGGATCGAATAACAATGAGAGGTTTTTCGAAAACCTAACTTCTTCGTCATAGAATAAAGTTAATTAGTTCTACTCCAGAGTTATGAAAAATTTAATTATTATTTTTTAAAGAAATGTAAAGACAAGTGTAAATAAACAAATAAATTCCGTACGGCTCGAGCTAAATAAAACCGTTTAAAAATTAGCAGTCACCCGCGCACTTCCTTGGACGTAATATTTCTTTTATTTAATATTAAAATTAACCCACTCCGACATGTGTGATGAGACTTGGCGAATAACTTCATTGAAATTTAACCCCACCCCCTCTCCCCCCTCACCTTAGAGTGGAATTTCAAAATCACTTCTTAGTGAACACACATCACAAAGGCTACACCCTGAAAAATTCGTGTCTCAAGACCAGCTCTTTAGACTGCTTAGAAATATACATAGGTCAGTCATTCAGTGAATCAATCAGGACTTTGAATTTTATTAGTATAAATTTGTATTCATTCTAAATCAGAACAAAAACGTACGAGAGGTGAACCGACACCATAAGTTAGCTTGTTGTAAAGGCCAATTAATTTACAGTTCACCTGCACTTCAGCGACCTTTCGTGGTTGACCTTTTGGTACATGTTTGTTTTATAAAAATAAATCGATGAATCTCTACAGAAAAGAGTTGCTATTTTATCAAACATGCATTTTGAGTAAAATTGTTTTTAATCATTTAAACACTGTCAAGATAAAAAAATCTTGAAAGGGCGCAGTAATGGACAGCTTCTATAAAGAATAAATAGATTAGAAAACATATTTTAAAACACGATAGTAAATTCGTTGAGTCAACCGTATAGTAGTGGGCAGCTATTTTTTCTTTATAATCACGGGCTAAGATTTGTTCTGGCTTTGCCTTACCTTTTAAAAAGATTGCTAGACTTTTGAACTTTTCTGGACCATTTTTACAGTTTATGTGTATTATAATACCTGGGAGTAAGGGTACTGGCGGTAAGGCGATCGCCCGTATCCAATGTTAGCTAGCATATCGGAGCTGAAGCGGTTGAAGAGGCCGCCCCAGGCGTTAGCGGTAGCCAGGCAGCTGATAACCAAGACAGCGGTAAGACCCATGTTGACGCTGAAACAAGTACTTTATTTTTTAAATCCATTAAATGCAAAAATAAATAATACTTATGAACATATGTGGCTACTACACAAGTTGATAAACCCTTAGTTTCAAGACTGAAAATTGTAAGAAACTTGTTCTACTATGTTCGGTTAATTTTTGCTGCTAATCACAAGTGGTCTATTTGTCTCTAAAATTGCTCAATTGAAGATTTTCGTGAAAACCTTTGTGACCACTACATTTAATAAGGATAAATCCATTTTTACCATTGGAAATGGACTTATTTTTGTTTTCAAGTTCTTTTTTCGTTAAATTTTATTTTCAGATCATTTAGAATTTAGATATTACTGATTTTTATTTCTAAGATTGTATATCTTGATTTATATTATAGGAACAATAACAATAATCAATATATTTTGAGTACATAAAGTATAAGTTATATATTTTATTTATATAAAAATAAAATAGCATACCGAAAATTTAATCCGTTTCTATTCAATCAAATGAATGAAAAAAAATTCTTTCGGTAAACCTTTTGTGTGAATTGAACTATGGAATGCTTTCCGGCAAACGTATCCGTTTTTGACAATTTATTACTTCAGAAAAGCTATTAAAAATACTTATTACTTTTATTCTTTTTTTTTAAACATTGCTGTAGAAAAAGAAAATATTTATTATTTTTTTTTTGGCCATTCGATTATGGATTAAAGTTGTTTGATTTTGTGACAACTATGTCATTGTTTACAAAAAAAACCTAAGTGCTTCGTAGTGTTCTATTATAACCCTCCATATATACACGAGTACAAAGAACTTAATCAATAATTATGTTGTAATTATACATCACGTTATCTTAATTGTAATAAAACGCGATATATACTTTGCAGTTAAATAGGTATTGATTATTTTCTTAAAACGTAATCAAAAGTTGATAAAGTAATAAGACATAATCCATGAACAGCTGTCTTCGATCTCTTTACGCGTAATTAATTAGGTGTTCGGAAAATCGTTTACCGCAGCCGAATTAAATACATCTGTTAATTTCTTAAAACGGTGCCTGAATATTTAATGACTTAGCTAAAGATAATTAAGTTACGAAAAATTAAACTGGAAGTATTTGTCTAATATTGGACGGATTTATTTAATTATTCAAAAGAATAGTGTGATTGCAATAAAACAATTTTTTTTTTCATTAGATAAACGGTATGTAATTTTTATGAAATAAATAATATAACTTAAAGTAATAATTATATTCAATATTGTCGGAAACAACATACAGTAATAACAAAACCCGAATACTGTTTAAATGTACATAATATAACATCCATTTATTACTTTTTTATTTTATAAATTCTTTTATTTTTTTTAATCAATCAACAGTCTTATTGGGCTATTACATGTGTATGAAGTTATAAAAAAATTAAAATTTACAACCAAATTACTCATCTAACTATTAGACTGAAACATATTTAATACTAGAACGAAACTGGTGAAAGTTGTTGAAAACTTTTTATAACGAACTTTTATTTCGGCAATGAAATTTTTTTTTAATAAAAAACGAAAACTATGTTGTAACGGACGCAATTATATATCCGTTTGTATAATTGTATGAAATAGTAAGCTTCTTAATATTTAATAATGAAAGTACTTAATAGTAGTTTATCGAGGTTCGGGTAAAAGGACTACTTACCAATTCATGGTCCGTACTGGTCCACGTCCGCTGCTAGACTGGTGGATCTATAATTTGAGCTTCATTGCGCATGGGTCCAGTGGGATAGGGCGCGTTCAGAGAAGAGGGCGTAGTGGGCGCGTCATAACGTAAAGGTGTAAGAAGTAAACTTTATATAAGTCTAGCTAAGTATATATTTTCAACAATTACAAACGAACAAAAAATTTTTTTTTTGTGTAAACCATTTTTTCAATGGAATTTTTTTAATCACTATGTCTGTATGTCGCAATAGTTTACCGCTAGCCTTATAAGACGGAGGTCACAAGTTCGATTTATGGTAGTGGAGTCTAGATGGCGATAGTGTTTTTTTGAACCTGCTTGAGAAGGTGCTCTAAATGGAAATCTACCGACAAAACAGCGGTGCTGTTTTGACAGTCATGCATGTGAGAGCCAGCATGATCTGGGCGAGTGTTCTACACCATTTACTGCCTCAGTTAACATCGTATGAAATGGGAAAGTGTAATAATCAATTACATAACTATCTGGTTACAATTATTTTACCGTAGAAATACTTTGAATATTAAAAAAAAATATTTTATTTTCATCGGTTATGGGCTAAGGATTGACGTTGATTTCACTTGATGTTAAGGTACAATGAGGTCGTAAATGAAATGGTTCGTCTAGAAAGAACACTTCGGGCTCTCACATGAATGATTGCAAGAACACAGCAACGCTGTTATTGCGATAGGTTGACAGTGTGGTAGCTAAGCAAGCGAATTCGAAGAACTCTACCACCATCCATGTAATATATGTTAAGTTTAAAATCATAATTATTTACCGAATAATGTCATATTTTAAATTAAACGAAACTTAAGTTACATAAGTCTTTATAAGTACTAACTTAAGCTGATGGAATTTTAAGAATGCACTGATACAATACTTTGCGGTGCGATTTTTAATATTTGGATGTATGTTCAAATTCGATATTCGACTATTATTACAAACAGTGTTCAAGTACAAGCGTAGAGTTTAATTTGCAAAGTTAATAGAAACTTATATTAATGTTGGCATTGTCACTGAAATTTATTTGAAATAAGGAAAAAGGAAAGGTATTTTTTAGATAGCGTATATTGCCTATGTAACCATTTCCTTGAGGAATGGGAGTTATCTCATCCATTACTCTTTCTCTATTTTTTGCCACTCCGAAAAGAACTTTCGTGTCGTTAGTATAACGCATGTTAGCGTACCTTTCAATTGGGGCAACGTAATGTTTTTACGTGAACATCACTTTGTTGACAGTTATTTATGGGAAAAATAAATCTTCCTAAAGTTAACGTTTATTTTGACTATTACCATAATTAAACAATCCATTATTTTTCTATTATTAGTAGGTAATGGCCAATCGATCCCAATTGCAGAAAAATAAATAAAAGAAGTGATGTTAATATCATAATAATTAAATATTTTATTAAATAAAATAGAAACTAATTATACATTAATATTCAGATCACGTGCAAGTTAAGTTATTAATTTCTAATTTCTCATTAAAGTAACAAGTTAAGCAAGGCTTGTACGACCATGACAACCAGCTGTAGTAGACCTGGTAGCAGAGCCCCACCAATCCCCACCAGAACATCGTCCGCCAGTTCTGTGATTGCTGTGACCAAGGCTGTAAGAAGGCCCTGCACGTTCGCAATACCCGATGAAGGCGTGTCTGGGTTTGCGCCGACTGCATATTCGGGTAATGATCTCAAGAAATTGATAATAGCTAGTGCTTGAGAGTAGAGTTTAAGTAGAGATGTCTCTAAGGCCCCTAAGTCTACTGGTATGAGGCAGCTAATGGACGGTGGGAGAGTATCGAAGATTGAGAACAGGGATAGTAGTAGGTTGTAAACGTTGTTCAGAAGCGGAAGCAGCACGTTAACGAGAGGATATACTGCCGGTAATTGCACGGTTGTTGCGGACACAGGCTGCAAAAAAAAAATTATAAAACTTAATTTTTATCTTAATACACCACATATATTCTTCTTAACACGTTTCAAAAAGAACTACGTAATATTTTTTCAATGATTTTTTCTACATATTTTTCTTTATCTTAATCAAAAAAATCATTGACTTTAATTTTTTTTTGTTTTTGATTTGTCTATATATAAATTTTGAATCTTGTTAATTTTAAAACAATAAACTCACCGTCAAAACAAAAACAGCTACAGTACAAATAAATATGATAGTAATTTTATTCATTTTAGATATTTACCAACAATTATAAACATATGTCTCGAAACCTTAGGCTAGTTTTGTGATAGAGTGATTACAATACCTATGTATATATTATACATTGTTACCACATTTAAGTATTAGTTAACTAACGGCCTATGTTAGAAGCAAACAGCTTTTGCTGTAATTAATGATAAATATTATCATAGCTTGCGCTAAAGGTTATTATCAAACATGTAGCATATTTTCATTTCGAAATTTTTCTTTCGTAAATTCAATATAAAAATTATATAATTTCCACCTGTTATATCTTATCTATCGAAATTGAGGACATTTGATTAAATAATCCATGTGAGATATCACATTTGACATAATGAAATAATTTATTGCTATAAAAATGTTTTCTCAACTCTTCCGTAATAAGCTTTTTCCCGAAAAAATCGAACCGTCGATAAATAGAAATAGAAAACCACATCTTTCCAATATAAATTAAATTAATTAAAAAAGAAACGGATTTTTTTTGAAGTTTTCATTGCAATCACTTTGAGATATACTCCCGCTCCGTCAACTACAAACTTCAATATTAATTTGTTCCTATAATAGCATTAAATCCTAGTGTAACATAAGAGCCAGAGTTTTCTGACGGAGCACCCGTCACGATCTAAGGCCTCGTTGTAACTTAATACGATGTGAAATTGATTTCCAGTTTTAACCCATTTACCATAAAAAAATAATTTAAGTATCCTTGCCTGTTTTTGCAATTTGTGAATTGTAATACTCACAGTTAGTTATGAGTAAATTATTACTATAAAAGTCTATAAAATAACATATTTTAAGAAATATAATGCTTTTTTATTTTTAGTGAGTTCATCTTTCCGATGGATACGGGTACGCGCCCCCGAAGATCACAGCTGTTACTATTTTTCTCCAAACATCCATCCAAATAGTGACATCCCCTCCCCCTAAATTCCCACCCAATGTTCCTTTTATATCCATCAAATCATATAGTAGCCAACCCGCATGACCAGCGTGGCGACTTAATGGCATAAACACCCCAAAATTAAAGGCACCAATAAATTATGGCCCCCAGTACCCGGCAGCACCACTATTCCTGGTAAAGATGGCGGTCATGGTAACGGTGGAGCAGGGAGTACTAAGAATCTCCCGTCGGTAGGCCACCGTCATAAACTGGCACATTTAACACCCGGACACTAAGACGAGATGAAGATATAGGAGAGTTGGAAGTAGAATTGAAGTCCATTAAATGGCAGATTATGGGGTTATCGGAAATCCGAAGACAGGGACATGATACCGTAATTCTTGAATCAGGAAATCTCTTCTACTACCGGGAAGGAGACCAGCTCTCCCAAGGAGGTGTTGTGCTTCTCGTCCGCAAAGATCTCATCAACAACATTGTGGAGATATCCAGTGTGTCGTCGAGGGTGGCATGTCTCATACTCAAACTGACGAACAGATATGCTCATGTTTATGCTCCAACCACGACACACGCGGACGAAGAGGTTGATGCCATGTACGAAGACATACCAGCGGCCATTCATCGCACCATCAAGACCCACTTCAAGCTTGTTGTTGGGGACTTCAATGTCAATTTCAACTAGAACTTCAAAACCGATTTAATTTGCTGGAAACTACTGCGGACATGGACGAGACATTGGAGCGTTTACGGCAACACTCCATGAGGTAGGCAGTAAACATTTTGGGACGCAGAGTAAAGTTTCTGAAACTAAGCTTACCGTTGGGACCCTGGCCCTCATGATAAGACGACGTGAGATACCGTCATGCGCAAGAGCTTCGACAGAATACGCAACCATAAATAAAAAGATTAGGCGGTTGATAAGACGGGATTATCGCAGCTTTAATACAAAATGCATTGAAGCTGCGATAGAACGTAACAAAGGCTTAAAGATCATTACCCAACCCTTTCGAACATCTTGTTTGTGGAGGCTCCGGCGGGAGGATAGTCGTATCGTATCTTCGTGGCCAGAGATCTGTGCTGAAGTGGATAGCTTTTATATCAAAGTTTACGCTGCTCATGCTCTTCCACCTTCACCTACTGATCGCATGTGTGATAGCCGAACTCCATTAATCCGACACTATACGGAGGATATCCTAAGCAATCAACATTAGCCAAGGAGAGATTAGGATGGCTCTTGAACAACTGAAAAATGGTAGAGCTCCTGGTGAGGATGGTATAACAACAGAACTGCTGAAAGCTGGAGGAACTCCAGTTCTGAAAGTACTACAGCACCTGTTTAATACCGTTTTACACAACGGAGCCACACCATTGGTATGAACCTGAAGTGTGGTTGTCCTGTTCTTTAAGAAAGGCGATAAAACCTTGCTAAAGAACTATAGAACCATCGCACTCTTGAGCTATATTTATAAGGTATTTTCAAGGGTTATCACGAATCGTCTCTCCTGTAGGCTTGATGAGTACCAGCCTCCGGAACAGACTGGGTTTCGTAAAGGCTACACTACTGTGGACCACATCCATACCCTTCGGCAGATTATACAGAAAACCACTGAGTATAATTTGCCGTTGTGTATGGCCTTTGTGGATTTTGAAAAAGCCTTCGATTGTATCGAGACCTGGTCTGTTCTGAAATCTTTACAGCGATGCCAAGTAGACCACCGCTAAATCAGGTGCTGAAATGCTTGTATGACGCCGCGATGATGACAGTTCGCATCCATGGCCAGCAATGTAAGTCATATCCCCGAAACTGTTTACATCTGCGCTGGAAGACGTGTTTAAAGCGCTGGACTGGAAGGAGCGAGGCATCAACGTCAATTGTGAATACATTTCACACTTTCGGTTCGAGGATGATGTTGTCATAATGGCTGAATCACTGGAGGATCTCAACCGAACGCTCAACGATCTCAACGCTGCCTCTCGATGCGTGAGGCTGCGGATGAACTTAGACGAAAGTTATGTGTAACGACCTCGTTATCCCCCGCCCGGTAACCATTGAGGATGCAGTAATTGAAGTGGTTAAAGACTATGTCTACCTTGGTCAACTTGGCCGTGGTAACTTCAATAAAGCGATTGATAGACGCATTCGATTGGGCTGGGCAGTATTTGGAAAACTCCGGAACATCCTCACCTCACAAATTTCTCATTGTCTGAAGACTAAAGTCTTCAACCAGTGCCTCCTCCCTGCGATCACCTACGGAACGGAAACTTAGACCTTGACTGCTAGGCTGGTCCACCGACTTAAGGTCACTCAGATTGCGATGGAAAGAGCTATGCTCGATATTTCTCTAAGGGATATGATCCGAAACGAAGAAATTCGACGGAGAACAAAAGTGGTCGATATAGCTCTTAAAGTCAACAAGTTGAAGTAGCAGTGGGCCGGCCACATCTGCCGAGGCACCGATGGCAGATGAGGGAGAAAAGTTTTGCAGTGGCCGCGCATAGGACGGAGTGTAGGGCGTCCTCGCACCAGATGGACTGATGATTTAGTCAGGACAGCGGGAAGCGGCTGGATGATGGAAGCAGAGGACTGCATATGGTGGAAGACATTGGGGAAGGCCTATGTCCAGCAGTGGACTGACACAGGCTGATGATGATGAATACTTTTTTGTTATATAAAATAATTCTGTCTAATTTTCTTCTTCCGGTCGTACAACGTAAATAAATGGACGTTTTATTATTTTCATTTTACACACAGTAATTCGTTTATTAAAATGATGACATTTCCCTGGTGAATGTTAAGTAACGTAATAAAATTACAAGGAACGTAAAATACGTTTTTTTTGTAATGTAAAATAAATTTTTGGCAGAAACTCGGCCGAGACTTTAATAAAGTAAAACGGGAATTAAGGGCTTTTTTTTTGCGAAAGCGTGACGTGATAATCTACTTAAGATACAGGGAGTAATGTTCATCAAATTAATTAAGTAATTTCCTAATGGGGATAATAGTTGAAAATATCAGACCTCCTTCATTGTTATATAGTAGCTACAAATTTACAGCGATCTTATAAAACAAATTGACAATCACAATTTGTACAACATTGAAAATTGTTTTCAAAAAGACGGTAGGAAATTAAGTGTAGTGATTTGTTTCTAATTTATATTATTAGTGTATATTAATAGAAAATCTAATTGATTAATAAAGTAAATGTTCATACTTAAGAAAATACTTTAAAAACATTTTATACTATAAAAACATTATATACTATGATTGTAGTGAAGAAGAGTTCTGTTATACTCATTTATATGTGTACAAGATCCGAAAAAAATAATTACATAAAGATGCTTATATATTATTTAGGATGTTGCAGCTATTTTAACTAACGATATATTTATCAAGTCTGCTACAAAAACGTTTTTAACATGTCACACTACTACATTTTTTAAGATCATGTATTATTATAAATAGAAAAACTTGTGTATTTTATAATAATATCAAGTTACTATTAATTTTTACGTATCATCAATAAAATTAGATATTACGTTAAAACAAAATATCAAATTGTGTAATGACTATTTTTACATACTGTCTATGATAAGACGACGTTTATATAAAGTTATAATTTATTTTATTCCACATTTGAGTATCGGGAACACGATTACATTGATTTTAAAAATAAAAATGTTTATTCGATTTGCAATTATATGTTTTCTTTTGGGACTATCTGTTAGTACTTTTTATATAAGCGTTAAATTATAACATTATCCTTTTACAAGAAAAGAGTTTGTTAAAAGTTAAAATGATTACGTAAATTAAGCTAAATTAGTAAAAATTAATTACTTTCTTAACTATTTTTTAACAAAATATTTGTTATTTCTAAAATATTTTTCCATTTTTTTAACTTAAATTTTACATAAAGAGTGCAAACGAATTTTCGAGATTTCTTTTAAATTTATGATTAAATTGTTTTCTTTTCTTTTTAAGGTGCCAACTAGTGAGGCGATGATACCTGCCTATTCAGTTTCCGCTTTACGTTTGGCGTTTGACGAAATATCTACGGTGTTACCCGTTGCGAATCAATTAGCCTGCCTACTTATACCTTTTATTATAAACTTAATTAATAATTTAAATAATTTGTCGAACATCGTTCAAAATTTGACACCAGCGATTTTACCATATTTTGGTTGTACGTTGCCACTTTTATACGCTACCTTGACGGATCTAGCTTCCGTTCTGTTTTTATATATTAGCGTTCTGATATCACTATTCCGTTCGAATGTGTTGGCTGCACCGGGTTTACTTTTAGGACTTGTATCACAAGTTCTTAACTTAGTTTTGAGCCTTCTAACTGGCCTTTCGGATGGCACGGGCTTGTTAACTGGATTAATAAAATTAATTACAAATGTTATAGTTGAGTTAGAGAAACTATTATTTTAAGTTTAGCCTAAACTTAAAGTTTCTTATCTACGGTGTTTAACATTGTTATTTCTTCATAGTTACAGTTAGTTTTTATTTATGTACATAAACATAAATTATTATATTTTAATTAAATGTTTTATTTAAAAAAAAGTCGTCCATTTTATGTCGAATTACAAGTCTTTTTTTTCAACAATGCACTATAGTGTGCGAAGTTATATTTTAATGTCAAGAGTGTTGTATAATTTGAATAATATTAGGCTGGCAAAAATTCTTGCGTATCTGAGTCAATAGCACATGCTGACCCAGATAAGTAGAAATACTATATACAATTTGAAGCATACGAAGTAATATGGTATCATATTATTATGGGAGAGATTTTTTAAAGGATATGTAAAATTCCTTTTTCACTTGGCTCTTTATAAGATAAGAAAATCAAGATTAGTCAGACGCAAACATGTGAATTTCATATGTAATATTATAGTTGAAAAAAAATTTTATGTTTTGTTTTTGTTTTTGCACGTTGTTAGTGACTATTATCTGTCTTTTATAGTTACGAATTAATGTAGCAGATGAAAAGAGTTTATAATAATTGTTGAGTTGATGTGAAAGGCTGTAGCCTCCTTTTGAACGAACGTTATGGTATAGGAGGAGAAGCTGTCGAGAGAAATTATGACAGTACTAATCTAGCTCGAGAACGAGGCGATTATGGCAAGAAAGCATCTAGCAGCTCAGGCTAGAATACATTTACTCACATGTAATTCCCAAAAATTAAAAAATAACTACTCCACAGCAAACATTTATATAAAAGCTAGGAGGATTAACGTACACAAAGAAGGAATAAAACAAATGTGACAAAAGACATTGTGGAAGTTTTATTGTTAAGTACTGTCATTAAATTTTTATGGGACGTGGTTACTTTGCGTAAAAGCCTGTTTATTTTCTTTCCAGAGAAGACTATTTCTCTAAAATTAAAATTATTTTTACGAAAATGCCTCAAGTAAATTCAAAACGATATCATGGTATTCGCATTAGGGTGCATGCAATGTCATCTATAAAAGATGTATTTTTAATGTGCTATATAATTTTTTTAACGAACTAACCCCGAAAAAGCAATGCTAAAAACAAAATCCAGTAATTTATTTGAAAGAATATAATTTCATCACCTAAACGATATTAACATCATTTAATGACTTAGTAATCGATATTCTACTCTCTAAATACTACAATAACTAAACACCCTATAAAATTTCAAAGCATGTTTAATCGTGATCACTCTAGATAATTATCGTGCTAGAATAATAATTTCATTCTCACTTATAAAATACTGCAATCCGTGCAGCAGTCACGTACTTAAGTTTGTGGTTTCATTGTATAGTGTGCCATTGCATTTTAAATTAATGTAGACATTTTTCTGATAAGTGAATAATGTTACACAATGAGTACAAGCATCTTGATTTTAAATGTTTGTTTTTTAATTCTAATGGTAAGCAACATTACTTTTTAATGCTTCTTATAATTATTATTCAGTTATAGTTTAACATCCTGTTTTTCTCAGTGTTACTGTTTTGAGTACAACGATTAATATTTAAAAATTTCTTTTTAATTAATTTTTACCTAATTATGTATCCTAACAGATTTGAATTCCCTTAATAACAATATGTGTACAAAATAAATCATAACTTTTGGGTAAGCTTGATCTTATTGGGTAGCTACTGTAATAAATTTGTACATTTACTTTTTTATGTTTTGTAAAATACACCTCATTGATATAAAAGAATTATTTTATAAAGATAATAGGATAGATACAAATATACAACACTAAAATAAATATCCAAAAAATATTACACAGTTGTTAATAGTGCAAATTTATTTAAATTTTAGTCAAACATGTTACTACCAATCTTTTTAAATAAATATATCCTACTTAATTTTATTTAACAAAATCAAAAATTTGTGACATATTTAAGCATTAAACTAAGGGACCAGTAAATCAATTTCGATTAGTTGAGAGTTGAGAGTAGATATAAAAATACATTTTTAATTCATTTTTGCAGGCGGAAACAAATCCAACACCCCAAAAAATACAAACTTGCTCGGGAACCTACTGCGAACAAACTGGGTACAGAAACTCACTTAAAGATTCAGTAAAAGGCGCCGAGAAAAGTGAAAATACTATGTCTTTTGTTTTAGCGCCTAATCAAATAGCGTCGACATGTCAAAGAAATGAAGTAAACTACCTCGCAATTGACGTATTGAAGTTACTTTATGACAGAATTTTGAGTCATCCCGTTACACTGTACACCATAAAAACTGTTGGTAAGCCAAGCACCGATGTTGACATTTCACATCTCAGTCGAGTTCCAAGTAATGTTCAAAATATTGCCAATAATTACATAATACTGCTTGCAGATGCTCTGGACAATGACATTAAGGCATTAAAAGAATACAATTATCCAGAATGTATTTTTGTTAATCCTAATACCTGCAGACGAGTTAAAAAAGAAGCCAGAAAATTAATAGGTACACTGGAAAGTCACAACTTAACTAATTTTACCACGGGAATGAAACAAACAGACGAAAAATATCTAAATAATATTCATGAACATCAAGATGATTTAAATACTCAAAATTTTTATAAGTTAGTTTTGTCTGACGTTAATGATAGTCAAAAAGAGTATTCAAAAAAATCGTTTAAAAGAAATTCTCAAAAAAAAAATAATACAATACAATTTAACAAGATTCTGAATAAAAATGCCAATTTCAACGAGTTTTCAATGAACGAAAATAAAATTTATGAGTTATATAAAAATGATAATGAAAAATTAAAAATTAATAACAGTTATAAACAAGGGAAAAAAGAAAAACCTGGTAAAAAGAAACAAGTTAAAGCCAATAGCAGTAGCAGCGACATAAATCAGTATAAAACTAATTCTAAAACATCAATCACCTCCAATAAGACGAATCAAATTTCGAAAATATATGATAATAAATTAAATAAACAACCAAAGACGATAAGACCTATCGAAAAAAATAGGAAAAATCAATTAAAGGGGAGTGACATTAATAACTATAAAGAAAAACAAACATATATTGAAAATAATAGTAGGAGTAGAGATAAAAAAGATTATGATCATAAAAAAAAAACTACTGGATCAAGTTATCAATTTCCGAACATGCCGTATAGTTCTCATGATATGTATAAATATTTAAATGCTATTTTACCAAATTATCAATTACTTAACACTGAATTGAGTAAAGACTTTCCTTTTAACTTTAATAATATTTATCAATTTTCACAACAACCTTTTGCGTGGAATAATAAATATACAAGTAAAAATAAAAGTAAGTTATATAGACGACGAAAGCTACGTAATGATAACAAAAATAGATTTAAGAAGAAAAAATTTAATCCAAGAAAAAAACAAACAGAAAAAAAACCTTTTGCGGAAGTAATTAAAGAAATAAGTACAGAAAATAATATTTTGGAATCTACGAGTCCTAATTCTTTAAGAACTTTAATTTATCCTCGCTTTGACACTGTAGACAAAATAAAAGTGAATTTGTCTGAAAATCCAACTATACAAAAAAGTATGACTTCTTTAGAAGAATTAGACTTTAGAATAACCTTGGATAATTTACTTGTACACAATAACACATTAATTGAATCTTTAAATTATAATTCATATCCATCGTTTATACTTGGCACGGAAGAAACTATACCTATTTTGTTTGAAAATGGTTTAATTGATGATTATTACCCTAATTTCACTGCTGATAATGAAGTTAATAAAGAAATAAAACTATCAAAATACTATGGCGACAAATATCACGTGAGTAATCAATATAATGACTTTGAAGATAACGTAAAAGCAAGAAAACGTCTTGCAATGAAAAACATGAATAAAAGTTCAAATTTATTTTTTAGTGAAAGTGACATGAACAAAAATGTCGAACCTGTTAGAAGTATAGGATCTAAACAAGATAAAGAAACAAAGAGTATGGTACAATTTCAATCACCTCCTTTATTGGATAATCCTGATTTTAGAACGCGAAAAATAGATTCAAATGAGGTATATGAACCTTATTATTATCACAATACTTTCCAAGATCCAGATGAAGACTTTAATAAGTATTATGTAGACGATAAATCTATAGTTTATTCAACTTCGACATCATCTAAACATAATTTAAAAAGTAAAATATGCAACGATATTGAGGAAGATTCAAAATCAAAGTGGAAAAAGATAAAAAATTCAAATGTCGAAACCATTCACGCTCGCTCGAAATTGGCGAAGTATGGCTTGATTTTTTGAACAAATTAAAAAAAAAAGTAAAACTTATGTATAAAAAAAAGTGTATCACATATTTTAAGACATATTTATTTATTAAAAATTCATTTAGAAACGTAAATAAATTCTCTTAAATGTTTGTTTTAATTATTATGTACATTAAATAAATTCAGCATGTTTAATGTTGAATGCTAGTACAGATACCGTTATAAGAAAAATGGTGTTGTTGTATTTATTTATAACGTGAAAATCTTATAGTTGCTTAGTCAATTGCCATGCAACATAGATGTGCTTAATATGTAAGATAGGTGCCAGAAGATGAATCGTGTTTTCAATTCCTGATCTGGCCAGCTATCACTTTCAATTTCTCCTTTGCCATAACAACATTACTTTTTTCCGGTACCGATAAATGTTTAGACAAAAAACATTCAGCAAATTATTCTATTTGATCACGATTCACCATCATTGTCACCTTATATCATTTGATATCGAAGACATGCAGCCTTATTATACATAAAAAAGAATATAAATTAATAAATTGTAATAATTTTAGGTACTTCTCTTAATTTCTTTTTTACAAAAATGCACAACAAATTATAAAAACACTTTTATGAACTCGTGGTTACAGGAAGTGTAGTTACAAATGAATAATATTTTATTAATATTTGAGCAATATTCAAGTACATTTATATTGGTAAAATAATATTAACTTATTTTTATGAAAATTTCCCTTTATGTTATAAAGAAACGTGTGTGTGTGTGTATATATATATATATACACACACACACGTTTCTTATATATATATACAATCTAAATATGTGTCTGTGGAAATACTGCTTTGTTATCACTCTTAAATGTCTAAGCATCTTTCATTATCTGAATGCGCGAAATGCCTCAAACATTTTTACAGAAACTTACCTTCTAATTTGTAACTGTTGATTATATGTGAAACTTAGTATAACTACAAAGAGAATAGACAAATAAAATGCAAAAATTAAAATTGCTGTCCCAATAAATATAATTTTAATCTGTTGTATTTTTGAATCTGATCAAAAAAATTAAAAGGGAACATTTTACTACTTTAAGCATACAAAGAAAATTAGAAATAATTATTTACATTAGTTGTTTCGAAAATTAGAATTTTGCAGATGAATGATCATATCAAGTGCATAGTTAGTGAAATGGATCGCGCGATAGGATATCAAACTTTAAGTTAAAACAGTCATCGTCAGTCTGGCTTGTAACTGGTTAATCAAAAGCAGATTTTCTTAGCGATTAATATTTTTTTGTCCTTCATAATTTGTTTCCATTCCGTTCGCATCTTCTTTGTCTTTGTATACTCATGCATACCTTTGTAATGTCCTTTTTTTGTCGTGGAGAAATCTTACATTGGACACTCCTCCGCTGCGGGGGCAGCAGAAGAGTTACGCTGGATTCTTACCGGCTAAAAGCCCATGGTGTTCATTTTTTTCGCCTTTAGTCGAAACTACGGGAACGCTTTCGCATACTACCGCAGGTTTGACGACGTAGACCATGCACAGGTGCCTTCTTGTGAAAGAAATAGAGTTGAAACTCTGTATCCCTAACACAGATATCACGGGTAGAACACGCGTATCGCCTTGAGGCTATATACGCTGGCACACCAAGAGATCTCGCTATTGATTATTGACTTAATAAAGGCAGGAAGCGGAAGGTCTTCTCCCACCACCGTGATGAATATTTGTCGCTGTTTCGCCCATGCTGGACATTCTTCAAGAGTGTGCTGCGCCGTGTCCTCGTGGAAACCGCAGTGGTGACACTCTGTTGTTGACTCTCTGTAATATTACTAATCAGTCCATCTCATGGGTAATGTTGCGTGACTTATTGCCTTTGTTTCTGCCCAATACCGAAATATTATAATAAATGCGAGAACGATAAATGGGGTATATACTATTTCATGCAATTTACTTATTCGGATTATTCCAAATGTAAAACTTGGCATTTAATTATCAATATTGGGTGAAGTCAACTAATTTTTTTTTTCTATTGTTTCTAGAGATTCCACAGGAATAGTAGAGCCTAAAACTTTTATTCACCTCGACTGGGAACTTGCGGAGGTCCCTTGCTGAATATAGTCTACACCAATTGTATACAGACAGCGGCCCTCTGTTCTTTTATGGTTCAAATTTAAGGTGGTAATAAACGAGAAAGCTTAATAAATCTTTCCTTAAATATTTTTTGTTCGCTGCCTGTGTCCCTATTATTAATATGTGTTCATGGCCCATACATAATAGTCCGTTGGAGTTGATTCAAACTCTTTTCAACAAAACCTAACAATAGCTCAACAGCATTATATTTACTACTACCTTTATGGTCATACCAGGTCACTGTTATTATAAATTTGTGTAGACAAATTTGAAGCAGCGTCGTCTCGGCGTGTTTACGACATCGTTACAGGTGATGAACCCTGGATTTATCAATACGATCCAGAAACGAAGCGCTAGTCGACGGTTTGGGTGTTTCAAAACGAATCAACGCCTACCAAAATAAAGCGACCTAGAAGCGAGGGAAAGATTTTGATCGTGAGCTTTTTCAATTTGACTGGCAACTTGGTATCAATTCCTTCACGAAACCAAAGAAGCATTAACATTATCCGCATAACATTACCAAATGCTTGGCAGAGGTTTTATCGTTCGAGCAGGCTGTAAACGAGGTGTCTGCGGCGGACTGGAAAAAGTGTTTCTAGAACTGGTTCAGACGCCTGAAACTTTGTGTAGAGGCTGGTAGAGAGTACTTTAAAAAGATGTAGTAAAATTATTTTTACCTATAGAACATTTTTTAGTGTTGCATAACATTCTAAGTGCCCCACGTACATGTTTGATTTTAAGAAAATTTTAGAGACAGACCATGCCCGGGTTTTACGAATCATTGTCAATTCAAATAAAAATAGAGAATTCAATTAATATCGAACTATTTAAGATGCATGTTTGAATTTGAAACAGTTTCAAACAATGGACTGTGTCCAAACATTAACAAACTTCAGTCAATATTACAAACGAATCAAATTACGAATGTGTCAACATAAATAGTTTATTCAGGTCCTTTGTAAATCCAAGCCTTGATACATTCTGAGCGCTTACATTGAATAAGAAATTTCTATCTCAAATATAGTTTCGTATTAATTCTGTGGAAGACTCGTTAATATAAAACTATAATTTTTATTATGTTGAAGCTGTAATTTTCCCATCGTAGTTTATAATTTTAATAAATCTTTGTTATTATACAAACGTAGATAACTAACTTCAACAAAAGTTTGTTGAAAGTATATTTGATAAGAATTGATGTAATATCAAAACAGATTATGTTAAATATTTAATTAGAAAATTCAATAACACGTACATACGATAACATTAGAATATTTAAACCGGTAGAAAATCTTTTTAATAATAGTTTCTTAGATTTATCGGAAAGTAAATAATCATAATAAAAAAATGGCTTTTTACCGTTCTGCTGGAATTACCGTGATTCAACTTATTTTAATGCAGGTATATTAAATACAGAGTTAAACACAAACATTTATACAATGTATTTGTCATTATAAGGTTTTAGTTTCAAAAGAGGTTTTTTTTTATATTCATACATCTTTATATTTATCCAATGACAAGATGGTTAAAACATAAATTTCAATCTCTTGGGTGGCAAAATAAGAAAGATTTACTTTTTAATTGATTAATTTCTGAGGAATCTTGTTCGTTTTCTTTTTGTATGTAACAGGATAATCTATTATAATATACGTTCTGCAGTAATATTATTTGCTTTAGATGCTCACTTCTTTGTTACCTTCTTATTTTCCCCCGAAACATTATACTTTTTAGATTTTTCTGCCATTTCAAATTTTATTTTTGTCTATATTGTACGTTAATGTCTATTAATAATAACTTCTTTTGTTTCTTCGTTTTTTATCTGTTAATTTCTATTATTGTCTTATATTCACATTTAAAAATTTATATCAATTTCGTTCATGGTTTTTTCCAAACTTATCGGAGGTGGAGAAGGATGGAAGATACTGCCCCAGACACTGTAACTTTTAGTTAATTAACTAGCGATCATTTTTCCGTTTGTTTACACTTGTAATTTAAAAAACCTCTTAGTAGACATGCTTTTATTACATTTTTAACAAATATAACATCAAGTTTGTGATAAATAATTATAAATAAACAAGTATATTTTCTGCAGAAATAAAACTTCTTTTTACCACCCTCGGGATTTCTAGAAGTTTGAAATAGAATGTTTTTTAATAGAAATATTTTCTTTATCTAACTTTTTCTTTCAAATGGATATATTAAGCCGTTTTTATATTAAACAAGTTTATATTACGCTTTTGCCTTAACGCGAATAGTTCTTTTTTTAATAAAATATTTATAATTCATGCTTTTTTTTAGAGCGTTTACAGTCAGTGTGTAAATCGTGTAATGCCCGGTTGTGGGCAGAACATACCCGAAATAATGATTGGCGCACCAACAATGTCACCTCTGATGTTGGAACGACCTTTAGAAATGGCACCGACTATAATCCAGGATAGTAGCGTTGCTAACAGCTTAGCGAACGCTCTGCAACTACTTGTCGTGAGCAACTTACTCAGCAGCACTCTGCCTAGCTCCAACTGTGAAGTGTTAGCGCCAGCATTTGCGCCTATAGAAATGATTACTCCAAACTATCCAGCTGTGGAAATGATAGGAGGCGGGTTACTCGGACCGTACAATCAACTGTACAACTGTATGCCAAGCTACAATTACATTTACTAAATAAATGAGATTCTTAAAAAGCAGCATACATTTTTTTTTAAATTCGTGTATATTTTTGATTAAATTATTTGAATTTTAAACTGATTTCTTGGAGGTTGTGTTTTATTTTGTTATTGAAATCATTCAAATCGACCGATGATTGATAATCAAGTCACAATTACGTTGTTACAATTATGATTTATTGAGGTATAAGTAGTAACTATTATATTACAATTGAAGAATTATGTTCCTGTACAAATTTATAAGCAGAACAAAACAAGATAAAATAATCAAAAGAACAAATTAATTTGATAGAATGTATTAAACAAGTAAAGATCATATTACAATGAATAATAAACGCACATTACATTTAACGTTAAATGACCATTTGTATACTACCATAGTATTCCTTTACCCCATATTTAGTAATTACAAAATCTTCAAACATATTGTTCCTATTATAAATTAAACTAGTTTGGCTTTTAAAGTAATACATCATCACCATCATATTAATGGCAGGTATAAAGTTCCCTATCGCAAAATACGCCAACGCAACTTTGTCTCCTATTCCATGAAATGTTCTAAATGTGAAAGGTCAGCAGTGTGACGTCAATTTGCTTTCTCAAATCGAATGCTCCCAACAGCCTTAGTGAGTGGCTTTAAATAAAATTGCTATATATATATATATATATATATAACTGTCTAATAAACAACTCAGACGCACCACACGATCGACTCTGTAGAGATCTCGGGGGGCGCAGTAACAAAAAAAAAAAAAGGGGGGGGG
>DWQX01000130.1:0-59399 GCA_018245475.1 Pharmacophagus antenor
TATATATATATATATATATATATTATCGGCAATCGGGTAATACCTGCCTTTTATTTAACGTGATGTAAAGTGATAATGAGGCCGTAGATGGTAAAACCAAAATACTGTTTCTCATGTAAGACCTCCGGAGCACAGCAATGCTGTTATGGCGTCGATTGGCGTTGAGGGTGATAACTAGATTCCACTACTTATGTGGCTCTGGAAATGAACCCGAGATCTCCGTGTTACAAAAGAAACGATAAACCACTTCGCCATGGAAGCAATCGAATTTAGTAACAACCTTATTAACAACTGCACAAGTATGTCTTTTGTCTAGAATTATTCAAGCGATACACATTTTTCAAATTAATCAATTTAATCACGTTTTATAATTATCAACTGTAGCACGCAGTAACCCACACAGGCGTGTGTCTCTCACATACATACCCACCCCTGAGTTTATAGTTACATTTCTCTATTTCACTCTTTCTTCAATCATTAATTCTGACATACAACTCACTTATCACTCACCGCGCGGTGAGCCTAATTTTCGTTGCTTTGCGTCTCGCCTTTTCTACATATATTGGCACCAACCCACCAAATATTGAACTTGCGCTAACAGCAACGCTAAATAATTATAATGTAATCTCTTATTGTCTCCACCATCCTTAGAACAGTCCGAACGACATCCAGCTGCTGGCGGACGCGCCTGCGCATTGCCTGTTCGTACTGCTTGCGCCTACCCCGCCCAAGTCCACCTCTATGCCCGAAGTGCTGTGCGTCGTGCAAATGTGCTTAGAAGGGAATATCTCCGATAAGTGAGTGATTAATAATGGTTAATAACATTTACTCCAGTAATTCAAAACTAACAATTTTATATACAGTAGGAAAACAAATGAGACAAGCATAGTCCTGTCTCATATGTTTTCCTCTTGTACTCTTATTATTTTAATAGTTATTACTTTATATAAATATAAATTCTTAAATATTTAATCACATTCAATTAAAAGAAAATGATGCAGTTGATTTTTTAGCTAAACAAGCAGCAGTAGATGGAATTTCTATAACAGTTTCACCCTTTTACACTGACCTATTTAAAAAATAAAAGAAAACTGTCATGTTGAATGGCAAGAGCATTTCGATGAGAGATCGAGAATAAACGGTATTTGGTTTCGCACTGTCCAGCCACAAATTCCTCAATATCCATGGATAGATGACGTTACAATTAGTAGGAATGTTTTAAAAACTATGTTAAGGTTGCGCTCTGGTCACATTCTGACAAATAAGTTTAAGTTTTTGATGAAAAAGGTTCAGTCTCCAAATTGTAATAAGTGTGTAGTAGTTGATGATGTGCAACATATATTAATGGAATGCGCCCGGAGCGAAGCCCTAAGGACTGTCTGGTTCGACCAAAACCAGTCCAGCGATGTCGGCTGTATAAACGTCATCCTGTCCTGTCCAATGTCAGACTCAGCCAGGAAGATGTGTTGGTTAGCAGACTTAACTTTAAGGGATCCCTAAAATATTGTATGCACGTTTGTTACATAACAGGGCGATATCGTCGTAAAAAGGACAAAGCCCTTCAAATAAATAAAAAAAATAATATTTAATTTATAAAACACGCCAAAAGCGTTGTGTAATAATATAAAAAACTTTATTGCATTTGGTCCTAAAAACCTAAACCATTTGAGGTCTATTGTTTCTTTTCTAATGTTCTTAGCCATTTGTCATGAAATTCTGTTGTCATTTGGAAATTATCAACACGTATCGAGTTTTACTGCACAACATTGTTCCTTGTTACAGTTTAACATTTTATTATGATCAAATATGGCTACATGAACTACCTGTACTATCATGACGAAATTCGTAATATGCATATTCCTTGTTTAAGAACCGATTACGGAAGTTTCGGTATTTTTGGGATTCTGTTAAATGTTACTAAGGTAGACCTTAACTACTATAATAACGATTGTTTTAAAAATTGTGTAAATGTAAAAATTATAAAATCCGAAGATTATTAACTTTTAAATACTGGAATTATTATCCCACTTGTATGGCGTTCAAAATATCGAGAACAAATTTTAAAAAATCGCTTCTCACTCGTCACTGTATTTACTGACCCTAAAACGCTCTATTTACTCTGTTCAATGATAATGAGTCACGTAAATTGTTTTATGATCTTTCTTTTAGGACAGTGCGTGACAGCCTCGGTCGTGGCCGGAAGGCTGCCGGGGATCTCATACCTTGGAACATTTGCGAGCAATACGGTGATAAGGATTTCCCTAAACTGTCCGGAGCAAGGATTGTCAGGATAGCTACGCATCCTTCGTACCAACGAGTAAATTTTTTTATTTATTTATTTTTTATTGAGGTATGTAATTGTGTTCCTATTTCTTTTGTTCGGTTGTGGTTTGTTTTTTTTTTGTTTTATTTTTTTTTTCTCACTTGCCGAAGACCATCTATAAAGGTATTGCCTTGAGACCTAGTACTATGTACATTACTTCCTGTGGCATGCTTAGTTGTTACGCCTATCTCTGCTGTAGTGTGATATTAATACTAGGTTCCAATATGAATGGCGCCATAATTAGTAAAATTACATGCACTATTAATTATGAGTTAGTCGTAATATAAATTTGCAATGACGGACATTACATTCAACATTAATATATTTTATTTAATATGTATTGTTGTATAAACAACACTTATATGCTCTGTTTCTTTAATTTCTCTATGATGTTCTGTTTTGATGGAAGAAAACTTTATTTTGGGGGTGAAACCCGTCAATGTTTTTTTTTCTTTACTTTTCTCCCATTTTATATGTGCATGTAAAAAGTAGTTATATGTCCAATAAAGAATTAATATTCAACATAGATGGGTTACGGTAAGAGAGCGCTTCAGCAGCTGGCCGCGTACTACTGCGGAGACATACCGTGTTTGGACGAAGACGCGTCTGACGACGACGAGCAGACAAATGGACAAGCGGACACGCTGCAAACTGAGACGATAGTGCCCAGGTAACACACGCATCATGCTAGAACATTACATTTCTATAAAACATCTTTAAGGCGTATGCTACCAACCCAATGAAAATACGAGTATTACTTACGGCAAGAATCGCTTGGGTTCGGTGTTGTAGAGCGTACTCTCTATCGCACAGTCACGTAATTGTGATCGACAAAGATAACGCAATACAAAATCGGCTCGTAGTCGAATATCATGTTCTTGTTCCCGATGTGCCAAATCAAATGTCGTACACTTAATTTAGTAAGTCAGTATCACAGTAAACTTTGCTTATATGTTTTTTAAACCTTTACTTGATATAGTTGATACATAACTTGTGTTTATTTTACATCCATTTCATTTCAATTTTTCCTTTTTTGAAAGAACAAAACCACCAACTCTTTTGAAGAGGTTGACGGAAGTAAGGGCCGAACACTTAGATTACTTGGGCACCAGTTTCGGCTTGACGGAGTCATTGCTCAAGTTTTGGAAATCCCAGAAATATGTTCCTGTATACTTAAGGTAAATTATATACGGACATTCGGGTTTAGCTTTGATTCAATAAATAATAAGATTGATCGGCAATGAGCTAACGCTAGACCTTTCACTTCTTGTATGTAATAATCAGATCATATATGGTGAAGCGTGATCACCCAGAATACTTTTAGCCGAGCTAGCCAAGCAAGTTCGGAAAAACCTTACCACCATTCAAATTCGTGTCGCCTGGGAATGGAATCTAGAACCTCTGTATACTTTGTAGGTATGCGTTAAACTCTCGCATCAGGGAGATCCTGGAGGCAGTAAATGTAATATAACTTATAACTCCTTATTATCAAAAATTATCGGTAAGAGTCGATCTTTACCTAAATGTACACTTTGTTTTTTAACGTCAAGCCAAAAGGTGAATGAGCTGACCGGCGAACATTCGTGCATAATGCTGCGCGCGCTGTCCGAGTGGGAGTGGCTGAGTGCGTACAGCGCGGACTTCAGGCGGCGGCTGTCGCGGCTGCTAGCGCGCGGGCTGCGCCGGCTGCCGGCCGCGCTCGCGCTCGCTGCGCTTCTCAACGACAACGTCAAGATCGACAGGCCGGGTGAGTGCAACAGATTTCTTATCAACGTACATTTATTGTGTGCATATACGCCCTTCGGAGCAAAAGGGTTAATTGTAGTCGAATACAAACAAAAAATATTTTTTGAAAATTTAGGGCGGTTAACTCCTGTTTCACAAGTATTTTAAATTCCTGGATTGTAAATGCTGACGCAAGTTTTTAGCCACATATTTTTTAAATATAATTTACCACCAAATATTAAAATATGACCTGTTGTCTAATTTTTTATGTAATAGAGGGATTCATACAAGCACAGAAATTTCATGTATAAATAAGTTCTAATGTTAAAAAAATACGGCATTGTCTTTAGACCTCAACTTCACACGATGTTAAGTGACAATGAGGTCCTAAATAGTGAACCGTGCACGCCCAGAAGCATTAACATATATGAGTGCCGGAACACAGCAATGCTAGTATGACTCCTGATTTTACATTAAGGGTATTTAAGGGTATAACACAGTTTTGTAAACCTAAAGGTTAAAGTGTGCTGCTGGGAGTTTGTTACGCGTTTTTCATCCAAAACTCTGTGCTCTTACATAAGATGGTGAAAGTTGTTCGAAATGTACAGTATAGTGTTACTTACTAACCTAATTTTAAGGAAATATATTTTGATTTAATTTTTAAGGAGCATTTTTAGCCAGGGTGTTAAGTGTTCATAGAAATAAATTCAATAAATAATAATTCCCTCAGCGCTGACGAAGCAGCTCATATGCGAGCAGGTGTCAGGGCATGACCTGGGCCGACTGGAAGCATACTGCCGCCAGCAGGTCGATTACCGCCTCGTGACCGATCTCATCGCGCCCCTCGCGCACCTCTTCTTCCACACTCGAGCGCCCGTCAAGCTCGACGCTGTCCAGCAGGTGTGTTTCTTGAAATTTATTGTTTTTTATCCCTTTATGAAAAAACCAAAGCGTTAAACACCATACAGATAGATAAGGCAAAGGATATTATACAATATAGCTGCAAATTTTTAATAACTGACTATCTCCATTGTGTAATTGTTTACCGCTTTCCAATCCCACATAAGTTAGTAGAGTCTGGATGTCAGTAGGGCTTTTGCAACCTACTTGGTTAGCTAATAACCTCAATGTGCCGCCATAACAGGATAACTGTTCCGGCAAATACATGTGAGACAGAAGTATTCTGGGCGATCGCGCTTAACCGTCTGCAGTCCCTTTGTCACTTAACATTATTTAAATTGGAGGTCAAGAGTTAGCCCCTTGCTGAAAAAATCTTAATTGCTAGAATAATCTTAGGTTATACAGTTATGAAAATCGATTACAGATGTATATAATTTAAATCATTATGATTTTCACTTTCATGTTTTTGTTGGAAAAGTGTACGGAAAATTAAAACCTTTAAGAACAGGACGTACTAAAAAAATGTACCATCGATTCTTCAGTTTTTCAGGACAAGATTACTTAACCTTAATGGAATAAAATAACACAGGACCTAATAAATAAATAAACACATAAGTTATCTCATGTTTGTATATATTTATAGTCATTTTAATGGGTATTTTATTCACCAGGTGATATTCGTAGCGATGGGTTTCCAAATGAAAGACGTCGACGACATAGCCGCGGAGCTGGGTCTGCCTGGGTCGCAGATACTGGCCAAGTTTTACGAGGCATGCAAGAAGATCAACAAGGTCGTCAACTCCGTGCTAGAAGAACAAGTGGCCAAGGAGATCGGTATAGACAACAAGACGGCAGATCTGAACACGCAGGGACCAGTGAAACAGAGTCTCAATGACGAGTTGTCCAAGGCTGCGAAGGTATTGCTAAGTATATGTGTGTGTTTCGCTCTTGTAGTTTGGTTTAAAAATAAATGAATTTCATGTGATATTTAATTTTATTTACGTAATAAATACCTATGTGGTAAAAACAATCCAAAATTTCTTGACATGTTAACCTATAACTGGAAGACACGGCCAAATTTTTCGTCTCACGTTTTTTAGTTTATTCGAATGTGACAATATTCGCTGCAATGTTTTATTGAAAATTATTTTTACTAATAATTTAAAAGGTTAGTGTTTATTTAACTTAACATGCAATCGAATTGCAATGTAGAGGTCTTACAATGTTTTATATACCTATTTTGTTTATTTCACGCCTCAGGACTTGGAACGCAAGCAGCGCAAGGAGTTGTCCAGGTTGATGGGAGAAGACCTCACCCAGTATCGCATTAAAGGCAGCGACCTAGACTGGAACCAGGCGCTGGCCACTTCTAAGCAGAAGAACTTGGTGTCAGTGAAGAGGTATGAATTTGTCACATATATATTACTTTAGGATTTAAATACTATCAGGATGATTGGCAGACAGTAACTATACATCATGTTGCACATTAGTGCTAATTTATAACTTATATTAGTAAAGCAAATTATGTTATAATTATTTTCTCTTTTTTTTTCTTGTCTCAGGGATTAGCCAGTAATATAAACTAGTAGAGTAATTTAAATTATTACAATTACAAAATTAATTACAGTAATATAAGATCTCTCTACTCTTGTTGATGTCATTTCTTGATCAATAAAAGTATTTTTTAATCATTTTTTTATTGTTGTATACAAAAACATTTACGTCACCTTATCATATTTTGAAAATTAGTGGCATGAAAAAATATAAAATGATAATATTTCATTTCCATGTTATTACTATTGAACGATTTCGTTAATCAAACACAATTTTTAGGAAGGCACAATTTTTCGATTCTTCAATATGGGGTTGGATTGCTGTTATGCGGACAAGGGGTATCCCCCTTTTTAAATTAAAAATATATATACATACATCAATATGTTAAAATCGTGTCTCATTTCCACTCGGTTAACTTTATCGACAGCTGTAAATTATGAGTTTTAAAACTAATTTTGTATATTATAGAGAGATTTTTTTAATTTAGTCTTTTATAAATAATTATTATATCCGTTAGTTATATTTATTGAATTTTGTTTCATTTATGATACATTAACAATTATCTACGGCATCAAACCTTTTATTTGTAAATATATATTTTTTTCTTTCCAGCGGAGAAAAACGCCTAGGCGACGACAGTAAAGAAATCGACGACCTCATAGAATCGCACTCAAACAAAAAGAAGAAAAAGAAAAAACATGTTAGAAATTAATTATTATAAATGTTATGATATTATTTCATCTTTTATTATTTGTTCGGGTGTGTATAAATATATAATTTATACGTGTACATGATATATTATCCGACAATGTCTGACATTTTAGACATTAGCAAATTCTTTTCTCTTTTGATATTTTCGTTAAAATAATAAGATTATATTAAAATTTTTATATGTAAAAAACAACAAAATGGCTAAATTATATCAAAATCATGGTAGTATAAGATTTGATTATCATTATACAGTAATTTTTCTGTTGTATAGGCGGCAGGTAATTAATAAAAATTGGACATGAACGATAGAAAGGAAACAATGGTTCAATAATAATTTCTATAATTATTGTAATATAAAAAAGTGTTGTTAGTTATTTAACCCTTGGAATAGACAATAGATATTTCCTCTTAAACATAACAAATACGGAGGGGCGGTGCGGAGCGGAGGCGCGCAGGGCGGGGCGGGACGGGCCGGCGGTCGCGGCGCTCGTAAAAAAATATCCATTTGTCTGTGAACCCGGGGGCAGCATGCGCACGCCCGTACCGCCCAACCTTGCCCCGCGCCGCACCGCGCACCCCTCTATACTTCACTTTTATTACAATATAATGTGATCTAAGAAAAATAATATTTTCGTCTAACGTCCGGAGTGCGGGCGATTGGTAAACAATTTTTTTTACTATAATTAGTTTGTCTCTTAGTTTATACACTCGCTACTCGTTATAAAAGAAAGGGTGCGTCGTCGCGTGCCGCGCCGCTGTGCAGGCCGCGCCTGCCCACCCCGCCTCTAAACACTATTCTCGAGAGTAAAAACATTCACTACAAAACATAATTTAGAATATCGTTATCATTAGCAGTATTAATATTAGACATTACGCGTTTCATTAATTTACACATAGTAACTCACATTTGTTTTACAGGATACTTTTAATATTTATCAAATAAAATGTAATACTTGCATAGTTATTAATGCCGCATTATATTAAAAACAAATAACACACATAATGATGTATATAAGAAACATCACGTTTATACCAAAAATAATTATATTAATAAAACATCAAATTAATAATATTTCAAACAATTAAAAGTATCCCGCCATTGATGGATGTGCGTAAAAGAGACGACATCAAGGATTGTGGATTCGTGCCAGTTGAAATGTGCGACATAGGTGAGTGTTTATACATATATAGGTACAGAGAGGTACAAAGATTGAGAAGGAATTGCGAATAGTAAAAGATTTCGAGACTCTTGGCACTTTATCTTACGCTAAATAATTTGTTTGTGATACATTAAAGAAAACCACGTTAACCAAAATAAAAAACTGAAAAGATGGCGAAGTGTGTATCACAAAATCTATTATAATAAGAAAGAAAGAAGAGTAAGCGTACTCATTATTACATAGACTTAAATTTATCACGCCGAAGAAAAGAGAATTTTGACGGAACATTAAATACTTATATAATTCGTTCTACTTTTACATTCATTTTCGGCATTATGCTTTCATAAAATATATAAATATTTTAATAGAGGTCGAGAATTTGAATTTAGTACGCAACGGTGTGAAGCCGCTTACAGGGGTAGACTAGTGGGGACGTAGGGCGAGTAACCTAAACATCTTACTACTTATTTACTTAGACACAAAAGCGAATCCACTAGACCTTATTGCCACGCTTATATTTATTGCTACGACATATACATACCACTCTAAGTATATTTTATAATAATTTAATGTAAATATAATCAATAATCAGATACAACATTCAATAAAACAAAATATGTCAAACATTATTGCAATAATTCAAGTTCAACTATAACTCAAAAAGAAGGGGTTCTCAGTTCAAATGGTCGTAGTTTCATCACAATACGCGCAGTTTGTTACGAGAGTGCGAGATCACGAACACCTACGGAGCGATTAACTACGTCCACTGAAAAAATTATCATAACACATCTTTAACCAATTCTCAAACATTTACGTCCAAACCAAATTGGAGGCTAACCGATTTCTCACTAAGGCACAATTTAAGTTTCCACTTTGAACTTTATTCGACTATAAAATAAAAGTCAATTCCCCGCTCGTGATGCGGCCCGTCACGCCCCTCCCGCTGGTCCGACGTCGGGCGAGCCGCTGCGGCGCGGTGACTCCGGCTGGCTTCACGTCAACGCAACTCATTGCATTCACACAGTTCAAGGCATTCTAAACTAGTTAGTATATAATAAACGTTATTACTTTCTAAAAGGCTGCTTTATGCGATTTGCTTCTTGTGGTGTTTAGTTAAAATATGTTAATATTAAATACAAAGATATTAAAGTTACCCTCAAAATACATTTATTTTTACACCGATACAAACATTTATGTATTATGTACAGTTACGTTTGGTTTGTCGTTTAGAATCATGTTATCGTGGCGTCCAGTAGTGACGAGCACGGGCACGCGAGTGAACGAGCCGCACTAGTCCGCTGATACTTGGTCCACTAAAGCATTCTCCGAGGCTCTTAAATGTATTCCAACTTCAATCATCAAAAGTAGAAGTGGTTTGTGAAAATTTGTTTAAATTAATGATAAGAGAATGCAAATGGAAAATTTCGATTTTACTTAGGTCGCAAGTAAGTTCCCGTTGAAGCTCGCCATTTGTGCTAATACTACTTATTTTGTTTGCTGCATTAAAATATAATCTATACATATATACTTAACTATCGTATACAACAGGCGTGTGGCTGTTAAGAATACCTTTCACATCTATACCGATGGGCTGAAGTTTTCTTTCATATTCAAGCATCGACTTGAGTTGTGTGCTATAACCATGTTATATTAAACACTAAATGTAATGTAATAGTGTGAAAGCATCACTGCGCGCTAAAGGAGTCTGGCCCTGTTCACAATTGTGACCTAAGTGTGAAGTAATAAATATATGGTCGTCTCTTTCTAACTCTCAGTAGGCAATGTAGACAACGATGTGACGTAACGAGCTTGCAGCGGTCTATTATAGAATTACATATAATATAGCAACATACATATAGTCTACCCATTAAATCATATCTCACAATAACCGATGACCCATAACGTTAACTCTTACGTTTGTAACGCGTTTTGTAATAGCAAAGATATCAGTTGAAGATATCTACTTTTTGCTAACACTAATATGATTAGTGATTTTATGGCAGGGGGTAATGACTAAACACTAGTAAAATAGGTTCAAATTAATTAGTGAAAGTTCGTCAAGTTAGTTGCGAAACTAGTTATGAATTCAGTATGCTCACTAGTACCCTTCGACATTTAATTACCATGTAAACTAATTATATAACTATTATATAAATTTTGCATACAGCGTTTATGCATATATCATGTAATGGTTGAAAATATTATAATTTAGTTTTTTTTTTGTTTTAAATAAGATTAGAATATGTTCGTGTGTGATATAATTAGAATAAGATTTTCCAAAAGTTCGAAAAATATTTTTTGTTATACTTTTTAATACATTTGTCATAAACTTGCTTTGGAAGTGTTGTAAAGTTTAAATTTATTTAAAAAAATAATATTAGTCAATTTTCACACATTCACATATACTTGTTAACGTGTGTGTACATAGCAAACATACCGAGTTCATATAATGTATTTTGATCCAAGCTTTACTTTGCGTAACTCCATGACAAATAAATAATAAAACAAAAAATCATTTTACATGTTTCCGCTTATTTTAACCAAAATATTACTATTAAAGTACAAAATTTCAACGCGTTTCGCCACTGTACGCGGCATCTCCGGTAGATTGTATGCGTTCGATAGCGCGAGGTCGTATGAAGGAATAACATTAGCGAAATATTTTTTTGTTTTATTAAAAAGTGATATCATGTGGTCCATACCACTATCATCCTAATGTGATGCAAGACACTTGTTATAAGGCAATCGCACTTTTGTATGACGTATCATTCATGTGCCCCACAAGTATCTGTAAGGAGGCTTTAAAAATTCTCAAGTTTTATTAATGTTTAGAATATACTTTAGGAAGCACTGGGCTTATGCAAACAAGTTTTGTACCTACAGAACAACAACTTCTTGTTCACAAGTTATTTTTCTTAATAAGGCATCCGATGGACATCCGTAATTTACTGCGAAATTGACTCGTGCATTTCATCAATCATTATAACTAATTATACAGCACTATATTACGTTAGAACTGTGTCGAGGTAAACTGTTACGTGATTAAGTTTAACATACAACACTAAATTGACCATTCACATTCAGACCAGCTAGCTAACACCAAATAAATCAGGCAGAATGAAAAGGAAAATAAGGTAAATAAAGAACCAAAAATATTCCATACATAAAAATTAATGTATTCTATTATCAAATAACGTAAGGTATAGTTACACAAATAATAAAATTAGAAGAAAACAAATTTATACATATTTCTTAACGCGAATATAATAAAAAAAAAAACAAATTATACATGCTATCAACACAAGATTCTACTAAAAAAAAGAAAACAGTATTTTTTTTTACAATTTCCTAAAACAATCGTGTCTCGTAACTGTCTTTCTATCCAACCAGCGCTCACTTGTTCGTCGTCTTAACATAATTGTCAATTTTAAAAATGTATAAATTTGGCGTCAATTTTAAGGAACATTCGGATAAATGGAGAGATGACTCGGTTCCCGGCCGCGGGGCGTAGGCTCGAGCGTAATCTCTTCGATACCTAATTGACGTCATCGAGTCAAATGGACAACGTTAGTTACTCAAATTAGAAGTAACATTATAGTTTTATATTGCGATCGAAGGACACTTTGATTCCTCTAATTGCACTACACACAAGCAGACAATTAATGATCCGTATTGTTCTACACAAGCTTAACATTTAAATAAGGAACAAAACAAAAAAAAATGTATATGTGGCAACGCAAATTTAAGAACTAAGAACGATAACAAAGAGGTACATAAAAAAATAACCAAGTACATACATGCGAGTTTTCGATAGTCGATTTAAAAAATATATATTAAGCGAAATTGGTAAATGTAACAGGCCGAAATAAAATAACAAAACAAAAACACACGCGGGTATTCATAAAACACAGGACCATGAAAATCATGTAAATCATTCGTACAGTGTTTTTTAAATACCCGCCAATTTAATGCGTTAAGTAAACAGCGCACTATTTGCAATAACGTTGAACGAGCGCTCGCCGTGTTGTGTAGTAGAGTTCAACTATAAATATTTGTGCGAAACGTAAGTACTGATTGTCTACGAACGTGACATATGCGGTGCAGGTGTCTCACAGTGTTGTGCCCGCTGTAACTCGCTCGCGCAACAAAGTGGGTAACACAACCGACCGGCGGAGAGAGCTCCGCGCAAACAGCACTAGCATTGCCCACATAACGAAAAAGGGCACACCTAAAAATTGACCCGAAAATAGCTAATTTCGCTTGATGTTAAGTGACCTTTAGGCCGACGGTAAAGCCTGTTCGACCAGAATACTCTGGCGGCTCTCACATATGACCGTCGGAATACAATATGTCACTAAGGGGGGGCAAATCCACATTACAAGTGGTAGCTAACCTAGGCGGGTTCGAAAAAATTGTATCACTGTCTAGACGTCACTACTGTGTAAGATGTGATGCTCGGAAACGGTCGAGCCTATTTTAATTAATTTTTATGCTAACGCGTATCAAAGATTTTCTACTTTTTACCTTAATTAAATAAAAAATATTCATTCTATCGCATTTAATTTTTGAATGATTGTAATAATTTTTTTGTTTAATTAAATTATTTTGAAATCGAACAATAAATGTCAGCTCCAACCCTAACAACAATTTTGGCTTGAATGTTACGCATTTTGTAAATTGCGACATGACAAGAAAAGAAGTACGTTATTCTGTTTTAAATAATGATATATGTTAAATGAAAAGATAAGAGGTAGTTTGAAGAGAAATATGTTATGGTTGCAGATTCGCTTTAATTCAAATACATGTAAGAGTGTAAGTACGTTTTAAGTAAACCTCGTATTAATAAAAGTAATATTGCTCAGTGAACCTCGTATTAATAAAAGTAATATTGAATTCTTTATCTAAAAGCTAAATATTTTTAAATTTCCATTACGAGGCCTTGGATTGATTAATTGTTAACATATACAAGTTTGGAGCCAGAAAAGATATATGTTATTATTCAAACTAGATTATTTAGCTCACTTATAAAATGCCAGAAGTGCCTTTTCCCGTTACGAAGCCAGAGTACACTAACAACTGAACGCTGCAAGCTCCGCTCCCAAAGTACGGACATCTAAATCAAGGTGGCGACACACCAGACACGCCTAACCTTGCGCACGCACTACACGCGTCACGCACTCAATACAAACTACTATATCTCCACGTCCGCTTAACTATAAATATAGTTTACATATAAATTAAAATATAGAATGAAAATTTCTTACAATTTAATATGTACAAGGCATCTCGCTTATTAACAAGATGACGACGCACGCGCCCCGTACGCCAGCACACAGGCCACGCCCCGCACCGCGAACGTATCAATTTGAAGCGCTCCGACACATCCCCACGTGTAAATCTAACAATTTATCGTTAATGTCCATCCTACGATCCACTCGGCTCACCCCGGCTACCTACCATCGTACTAAAAACTTTCATACAAAAACCTATCTGACACTAATATGTATATTCATTACAAAATTTATATTATATGGTATTTACAATCACAACATAAATTTGATAAACAACCGAGAGAAGTACATGAATCGGCGCTGCGGCGTCGTTTGCTTTCCGATAGTGTCAGAAAATCAATTATCGGTTGTCCCGTTTGTACTGCGATACGAAGATTTAAATGATACATTATCAGGATAACATTGTAACCTGCGCAAGACCGCTCTGGGCACGACGCTCCGGGTTTACCAAGAGCACCTCGCTCGGTGACCGCTTTGGAATATAAAGTATGAACGAATCTAGCGTTGCCCTAAAAATAATATTATTGTCATTCCGATTTCATTCTTCAACTTAGGATAAAAATCATTCGAAGTACAAGTTTATTAGCGGTACCCAAATATCATAATTCACTGCGAAGTAACTACTCGCTGATATGTATAATAAAAAAAATGCGACGTAACGCGTCTGTTTGCTCGGTCATTGTTCAGTGCGATTGCACTTGTTAGGTAAGGTGGACCGCGAAACTAATTGCTTTAGAACATAATCGATTAATCATAACATTATCAGAGTTTCAATCAAATTAATTCAAGTTAACCTTAACCAATCACCTGTGGATACGCAGAAGCGATAACTTTCGGTGCCACTCAAATATCAATTATTTTTAATAAATATTTTATAAATTGCACCTTATCTAATTTTTTTATTATAATATTAATTATGCCTCCTGTAAGATGTATTACATAATAAAATTGTCAATAGTCTATCAGCAGTTTTTGTAGACAAATCAATTATATAGAAAAAAGTTAATAAATGTTAATAAATAAAATATATATTAATAAAACATATTATGCAATGTTTTGTACAAATAAAATAAAAAAAATTAATTCAATTCCATGTTTGTAAGTGTGCAAAATTTTGGAGGAAACAAAATAGTATTACATACATGTTTGTTATAGTTTCCATTGATTTTTAGAGAGAAGTGTCAGCGAATAACTTAAAAAAATTATGAAACATCTCAAACTGATTTCACGTTTAACTAGCAACATTTGTCCTCGCTGAGACTGATGTTGCAGGTTGATTTATATCTTGCATAATATTTGCGTGACTCCGAAAGTAGGAAACAGATGTCACGTGAAAGTAAATTCAAAGCGTAGTAACTACAAGTGTTCCCATATACATAGAGTTTTATTATATTTATAGAATCGTTTGGCCCACTCGCTGTAATAATTACTATTTCCTCGTATAACTCCCATTAACCCTTAGACACGAATCAATTCGTTTATGTGTTCCCGACGGTTGTCACCGAATTGTTAGTGGATAGTCGCTACAAAGTAAAACGTCACTAAAGATATGATAATAACTAACGCCTAACTATTACATACAGGTGCGGCGCCCCGCGTCGCTATGCGATACAAATCGTATTTACACGTACTTTGTAACAATTTACACGATTCTTGCTTTTGTTTTTTTTTTTGGTCAACGTTTTGGGAAGGGAACGAAAGCGGTAATATCGAAGGCGAACCAATTCTGTACACGTCGGTACCTTGCGGAGTTACCGTCTCAAATGCTGAAACTTCTAAGTACCGTTATAAAAACGTTTTTGAAATAAATCGAACAATGTCACATATTAACTCACGATTTTCGTTATAAGTGACGTATTTCTGATTTGTAAATAATAATACCTTAAACTTATACTAAATGTATAACATTATTTCACAAATCTGCGGGTAATCCTGCTAGATTTAATAATGTTACGTAAATAATTTTTCTTTTGTCGCTCGTGACATCCTTATTCAACACGAATGGAAATAATTGACAAATGTCAACAAATACATTCAGGAAAGTATCGCGCTTAATACCACATGATAAATGTTGAAGAATTATTTGTCCTTTCATAAAATGTATATGTGAAAATTTTTGTCACACATTTTACACTCATCAAGTACATCATATCATACACACTTTAACAATCAATTATCCTCATATTTACCGATCATGTACAATGCAACACATTCAAATATCAGGATGGTGCCGCGAGACCAATACGCCCGCAATCCCATGCCCAAAAGTACATAGAATACAGTATTCTGCGACATTTCACCTCATAGCTACAATGCTGTAGGCACCGAGAGGTCGTTCCAAACATCATTACGGTATGACTCACGCCTTGCCGTGCACAATAACGCACCGCTAGGAAACATACGAAGCTACACTACAACATAAACGTATAAAAGTATTCAAAAATATATATCATTTTTTATACACAAAACTGCATCTTTACCAAACGATAAACGCTCTATTATTAATACATTTTTTTTTAAATCTTTATGCAAATCAAGTGTAAACACGTTTGTAAACATTGGTGTTCTCGTATATTATATTAGGTGATTCAAATTAAGTGAAGTGGTGGATTTTGTACCACGGGGCAATCCGCGAGTATTGCCATACGTTTACAACTCTACTGACATGAGGTAGTATCGAGTGTCTTTATAAGGCATTTCATAGAACGGTTACTATAATGTTCTATACATTGGTAGTTTATTAAACAATTATTGCATAGTTCGCAATCGGCAAATCTTTTCATGTCGTATCGCCGAGCAGCGCTTAGGTTTAGTCCCGAATCCCCCACTGTCCGTAAACAGTTTGAGAAACAAATCAAATTTAAAATTTTGGATCATACCAATTTGAATATAGAATACTTTTTTTTAGTTCATGTCTAGTCAATTATTTATATTGTAAATGCTTTTGCGATGAAATGCGAATAACAAAACAAAAACATCGCTGTAAACACAACGACATAACATAATTTTAATGTATTTACTTTTAGAGACAAGAATTAATAGATTAAAAAACAAGCAACAATTTAATTTAAAATAACATAAATTTCATGATATCTAGGTATACACTAAATTTAATTTCAATACACAATAAAATTTTTAAAAATCAATTGAAAAGAGGAAAAAATTCAAAGCGTTTTATGTCTTTTTTAATTAAAATTGGAATAAAAAACTTTGTACTATTTCTCAAACCGTGTACGAACATATAAATATATATACTTTTAGTATTATCGATAGAGTTTATCAAATTTTTAAGGCAAACAAATTTGATAGGTCGTGTTTCTCATTCACTTACATATTGTTAATTTTGGTATATGGTACAAAGTGAGGATTGAATGATGCACTATGCAACAACGCACTATGTCACAAATGTGTACACGACGCACATCTCGCACGCACCGCGTACATCGCACGCACACTATCACGGCGTAAACATTTACATTATCTCGAATATTCGACGATCAACATGTTACAATACACTTACACGAATTAAACGAGAGCTTTAACACTATCGATTTTATTTACAAACTTGTCTATGATCGATGATAATGTAAATGTTGTTTTACTAATTGCGTACCACACAATATACACACTTACGTAACTGATCGTTACATTCAAATTGCGCTGGGTATATTGCGGCCAATGTGCTCCACGTTCAATAGTACATCGTGTACAAAGAGCGCAAGCTACGGCTGCGCGGCGATAGGGCGTGCGGTCACTCGCGCGGTGCGTTCTTCAGCAGCGAGATGGCGTGGCGCACGTACTGGACGAGGTGCCGGAACGTGGAGAACAGCGTGAGCGGCCCACATTTGCGGTCGACCGCTATAAACAAATCTGTAATTCGAAAGTAACAAGTTAAATTATCTACATGGAAAATAAATATGGGAAAAGCATAACAGAGGGCCGTATACCGAAGCGGGCTCCCGTAGGGGTTCATGGTGATTAAGTAAAATATTTATCCAATTCATTATACTACCGGATCATTCTTTTATAATTACTAAAATATTAAACCTTCGTCCTGTATTTACATCTTTTTTTATGATGCACAGCAATAACACAAAAACATTTATAATATTAATTTTAAATCAATATGTTATAATTTAATTTGTTTTCATAATAAGCATTTTCATAAAATCAAAAACTAGTAAAAAAACTAATCAAATATCTGTCCTTCAATTAAAGACCTACAATGTTACAGGCACGTCGTTACTAGGCGTGCGTAGATAGACAATCTAAACACATAACTGAACACCTATGCAGTTACGTACTCGTCCACCCAACACATTAAACCAACCAATTATGATTTATTTAATTCACATCATTACTTTAGTATGTCGAATTTTTTGGCTTGTATGACAGTAACTTTGATAGTTACTATGCATTAAACCTACAACACCCCTATTCTTGTAAGTTTGGTTAAAAATATACAAACCTTGATTGAGCCTCAGTTTGCACAGCGAGTCGGCTTGCTCCCACAGGTCGTGAGCGACATAGAGGAACGTGTAGTACTTGGTGAGCTGCATCATCGCGTGGTGGGCGTGGGCCGGAACCGCGTGGGTTGGCACCGAGTGCGCGAGCGAGCAGTAACCCGACGAAGCAGAAGCGGCCGAACCCACCGAGCCTACCGAGCCGGCTGGCGACGGCGTCGGCGACAGCGGCGACACGGACTCCGCGCATACCGGCTGCCGTACATAAACGTTATGTATCTCATTAACACTTTGGCCTACACGATATCTATCAATTACGTGTGCCACAATTATCAAGAAATTTGAAGCGCGTTGCCTTAACGACTGAACGGGAACTGACTCAAAATATGTACTTTTCATGCCATGTATATTTCGGTGTAACAAAAGGAATTGCGAAATAAACAATGTTACAATATAAATAATAACTTTATATAAGTAGTTTTCACTTATGTCACGAATTATCTACCATGAATTAATCTCGCGGTTACAGGCCAAAGGGTTAATGATATTAGCAGCATTGACGCCCGGAGTGACGTTAGTAGTATCGACGACTAGCGCAGGCGTACTGTCATTCATATCTAATAAGTGTCAGTACAGCCAGGAGTCGATGGTGTAAATATACTGTCCAACTCGGAAGAGGGAGCGTATACGCATTCTGAGAAGATCAACAAATAAATAGTCTGCAAAAATTCAAAAACTTGCACTCCTCTGCCATTCCAACCATACAGCTCGATTGTCGCTGGAGCACTTGAAAATTGGACGATCTAATACATATCATCTCATTAGTTTATTTATAAACCAAAAATTTTATGTTGAGAGTTCAGTGAAACTAGGTTATTCTGAATCTGCGATTCTCAATATTTTGTCTACCACCGATTTTGAACATCGTCGCTAAACTACGTAAAAATATCGCTATGATAAATCATACAACTAACCTTTTGTTGATAGTCCTGTACAATCTTGTTGTATTCTTTTACTTCACGATTGTACATTTTGAACATCCGCAAGTATAGAAGCGCTTGGACTCGTAGACTGTAATAATATTTTATTTCATACATAAATATAACTAGTTAAGTGTCGCGATGATATACTATTTTTTATTCTTCCATCTTAATTGTACGTATTAAAAAAAAGTAGCGACTAAACGTTTTTATTGAAATTATTCACTAGGGGGAAGATTAAATCGTATTATAGCATCGTTTAAATAACCTGTTAATAGTATCAAAACTATTATTAACTTTTTACCGATGACGGATATTTTAAATTAACTGGTTAAATAAAGGCAAGCACTATCTAGTAAACCAAAACACAAACAAATTTACATACAAAACTGATAATAAACGTACCTTAATATGTATAGTTTGCTAAACGTTGAACTGAAAGTGGAATTTGGCGATGCCCGCAACCGTTGTGGCATAGAATTTATCGATTTTATGTACTCGATCGTCTCCCGGTATATGGTGAAAGCGCGTTTTGTGTCCAGCTCCAGCTCCAACACGCGACCGGTGAGAACGAAGCACAATACCGACTCCAAGTAAAGCATGACGCGAGCCAGTGGCTCCTGCTCGCGTTCGGCCGCCGTACGAAGCCTTGCCGCTTCACTTAAGTAGTATCTGTGTGATAAAATTTTAAATGGTAATTATTATCCTACAGAAGAACACAAAAAAAAAGACAAATGTAGCCTGAAAAAACTTGTCAAATCATCTAATTTTTCACCTGATCTTTTTTCTGCCATATAGGTTTCGTTTTTTAAAAACAAAAGTTGCATACGTCAATATTCTATGCAAACATATGCATCTATACATACTTATATATACACGCACACGCGCATTCACTCGTAACAATAGAAGAACAGGCACTTCGAATGTTTCTTTCTCTTTTTTATACAAAACATTTTATGTGTAAACACTTTATAGCAATGTAATTCAAAGAAACGACATTTCTACAAAAATATTGTTGCCGGAAATAGAAGTAACTCAATGGTGGAGTAATACAACGTACATGTTAATGTTAATAAAATAAATTATTCATTAATTTCACTGAGATTACAGTACAAAATGAGCGGTTACTAGTGATTTTATGGCTTTCGATTTCCTTCATCCGAAGTTTAATGAACATAAGCAGCAGTTTACGATAGTGTTTTGTTATGTAATGCTTTTACTAACAAAACTTTCTTGTTTTATTTTTTTTTTTCACTAAATTTAATCAAAAATATAATATCTAAATATTAACTTGTGGTCCCGCTCTTCGTCGGACAGCGTATCAGCGGGCAGACGCTCGAAGTACGAGTAGTAGATGGGGGTCTGACCGACGGCGGCGCGCTCTTGCGTCACGCACGCAACCTCGCTGGCCTGTAAACAAAAATATACGTTAGTGGCATTAAAATTATAACTATTTTTTTTATTGGAATAATAATATATATTTTTATAAAAGCATTATACTTGATGTCATCAATAGGGACTTCTCTTAAGAAATCTCCCGCTATGTATAAAAAAATAACTAGCAATTATGTTACGTACTCGTACATTGGTATTTCGTAATTAGGTTGGTGGATACAACATATTTTTATTTTTGCACTTACACTTTATTAACAATAATTAGTAATAAAATCATGCGGTAACAAAATTATTTTGCTATCATTAAGATTACAAACTGAAGTTGATCACGAAGTTAGTTATGAAATAAAATGTAGCAAAGGCAGTAAAAACAAAAAAAAAACTACACATTAATGGTTTCAAGGGTAGCGATTTAAATAAAAAAAATTCGCTTATTTATAATATATGTGTAATGTGTTCGTCACCTGGTCGGCGGGCGGCGTAGCGGGGCGGGGTGCGGGCACGCGTCGCTGCGGTGCGCGCTGCAGTACGCGTAGCGTCTCCGCGCGCAGTCGGCTCAGCGGCACGCGCACCAAAATGCGCCCACGAACGCGGCGTTCCGTCACTGCACAGTAAATCAATGTAAATAGATACATCAAAGAAGAATATAGAGTAGGCCACCGTTAAGATATAAAAGTTATTTTGTTAACTGTTTCGTCGTCAGCGTCACATTCATGTAATGTCTTAATTTTCTTACTAATCAAATGTCATATTTATATGACAATGAGAATACCAAAGGAACTATTTATTTGGCGCTCATTGTCAATTTTACGTGTCGGTTTGTAAAATTACTAATTTCACTAAGTTATTATTAACACATTATAGGTACACATCATCTTTCTAAGGGCAAAAAGTATGATATTTATATACTAAGACATCTGGGCTGCTGTGAAGGTTTTCGCCAGAGGCACTGGTAGCGAAAGCTTTGTTTTCTGCTACTGAAAGAAGAAGCAATTTTCGAGAGATAATTATTTTGAAGTTATACACTTACCATTAGACGACGCTTCTTCCATCCTTTCGGAGCCGCGACCGGGTTTCAACCCCGAGCCAACGTCGGCCTCGGCGTAAACGAACCGCTGCATCGTTAACTTATCGTTCGGTATCCGTTCTAGAGTGGTTTTATCTCCCGACAAATGTTCCAATTTATCGCCAGACAGTCGGTCGTGCGACAACTTGTCCCCTGACAACCGTTCCAGCTTATCGCTTGTGAGCCGATCGATGGACATCTTCTCGTTCGATAGTCTTTCACTTGGTATCCGTTCAGATGACCGTCGTTCGTTTTTCACAGAGGCAACTGTAAGCCTGTCCGTTGATAACCGATCGTTATTCGACATTCTATCAGATGACAATCGGTCGTTTGATATCCGTTCGGATGGCAATCGATCATTAGACATTCTGTCTAAGGGTATTCGTTCGTTTGACAAACGATCCGCAGGTATGCGCTCATTAGATATCCTCTCCATTTGTAAACGATCGTTGTGTAGTCTCTCCGATGCTAACCGTTCGTTCCCCATTCTTTCCGTCCCTCTGTCGTTTGTCATCCGATCCGAAGGCACTCGATCGCTCGTTCGTTCACTTTGTAAGCGATCATTGACAGTTCGGTCGGGTAATCGGTCGTTAGGTGTTCGATCGTTGCACAATCGATCTGCTTGCAATCGATCATTAGACCGATCACTTTGAAATCGATCAGTCGATGTACGATCGGGTTGTAGCCGCTCGTTAGGTATTCGATCGGACGGTATGCGATCGTTTGACGTTCGCTCCATCTGTCGGTCAGGAATTCGTTCGACGGAACGCCTATGGTCCGGCCGTTCTATGGACATGCGTTCCTGTATTCTTTCGTTTGCTATTCTTTCTGCTTCCCGCCTTCTGGTTAACGTTTCGGGTTCCTGTGGCGGGGATACCCTGGCAATCGCCTCTTCATTTCTCCTCTCGTTGGAACGTTCGCGGTGCCGTCGATCCTCGTCGTCCGCGCCGGATTCAGGCGCGGTTACTTCGATGATAGTCACTTGACCTTTTCCTTTACCCCCCTTCCCTTTGCCACCCTTTCCACCTTTCCCCCCGCATTCATCGCCTTTTTTGGGTGTGAACACCTGTAAATCAAATGTTCTGTATAATAAACATAAATGGTACTAGACTGTTGCAAAATAATACCTACTTTAATTGATCCATACTACTTTTTTACTAAATTGATTTGTAGTAGAATTCTAGAACTATGGATATTTGATTATTAAAATTACTAAGTATTTAATAATAGATTGTCGCAAAAGTCGAACTTATGATACGCAGAGAATGAGAAAGACCAACTATTAATCGATTAGTAATAAAAGATAACAATTTACGTGTGGCATATATCTATATAACATGCATGTACCATGGCTGTTGCTTGTTATATTGAAAATATCTATATTGTTGTATACTCACTTTCCGGAATATATGCGTCTTGGTGTCCTGTAACACGTGATGCTGCGGGGGGTCGGGCTCGGGGTCGCTATCTGGGGGCGCAGGGGACGCGTGCCTCTTGGGGGGTCGGCCGCGTTTCTTCTTGATGGGGCGCTCCTCCGGCGTGCGCGGCTTGGGGGGCCGGCCCCGCTTCACAGGTGCGTTGGACGCGGACGGCGTCGCGTTTGGCGCTAACGGTGACGCCTTCAGAAGAGAACACAGTTCAATATTTGCTATGAATACATTCATTATTTATTGCATAAACACATCAATCAATCTAGTTAAGCGTACCATAGTAGCGTATGGAAGGGAAATAATTTTTTATCTAATATATATATCTGGACTGAAAGGAAGTCTATAAAAGAAGATAGTGTAGATTTTTTTTTTCATTATTGCGCTTTACCATTATAATCTGCTGTTTTAGAAAATTAATACAGTCCTATGGGATTACCATAGAACACACGTTAATAATATAAACTCTATTTAGTAACGGTTTAAGAGCGATAATTTAGTGGTGGTAATATGAGTACATAAATTTTCAATGTAAAATTCTTTTAATTAGGACCTAATTTAATTCGTGCGATGAAATGATGAAAGTGTTATGATTTGTTTTATTAAAAATAACAGTATGTGAACGAGGATTTGAAATTTAGATGAAATGATAGTAACAATGTTTGTGAATCTTAAATGACATATAGCTCTATATATCATATATTTAACTGCACATTTTTATAGCGTTAGATGGATAAAAAACTCACGGTATTGTGAGAATGTGGAGTGTCTTCGTCGCTGGAAGCAGTCGAGATGCGGTTGGCGGCCGACCTTCTCCTTCTCGACGCGCTGGGGGACGGCGACGACGTCTCTGAATCCGACAGCTCCGAAATTGGACTCTATTGTGAAAAAAAACAAGTCATATTATTGTACGACATATTATATTTGTAACACTGATTTCAATGATACAAAATGTTGGGTCAAAATTTTGTTTGACTTTTGTTGTAGTTATTTAGACCTCTATCATTGTTCTTGTAGTGGCTATATTTCCCTGTGGTGCACCTATCGCCTGCCAGTGTTCATCTTTCAGCCTCAAAAAGTTGTGGAAAATCGTCGTCCTATTTTGGCTAGGTATTGAATCTAAACATCTCTCGAAATCGAGGAGACAGCAACGTAAATCTTAAGTATTCTTAGATTGATCTCTTTCTGATAATCGGATTTTATAAGGCAACTAATAGAGCTCCGTTCCGTAACGCAAGACTGACCCATGGGTACTGAATTCATACGTGTGATATATAATCGGTTGTAACCTAATTCCACCGGTGGGAACGACGCTGACAAACATCGGAGAATGCTTACTCAGTCGTCTTTTACGGCGAACAAATCGCTCGACGCAACCAGACACCTGAGAAAGCACGAACTCATCATGTTCATTACGGTTTGTTGTAACATAAACAAATTTATTTATTATGTACTGATTGGCCGTAAACAAATTAATTTTACGAATGGGCCGAACGCAGAAGTTTAACGCTTGCCATGTAACACTGAGGTACTGAATTCGATTTTGGGGCCACATGGATAGTGGAGACAGAATAATTATAGGTTTTCTTTTCAAACTCGCCTAAGTACAACCCCCCATGTCAACCTGATGTCTTAACAGGGTTGCTTTGTTCCGGCAGTTAGTCATGCATAAGAAAGCCCTAGAATTCTAGGCGAGCGCCCTTCACGATCTACGCCCCCACTCAATTAACAATATGTGAAATAGATATCCAATGTTAGCCCATTGCTCAAAAAAAGACTGTCTACTGTGGCGCAATGTTTAATCGCTTAACTGGCTAATGATCCTCGATATTATTATTGTGAACCCGGTATACAAATGGTAAGATTGAGTTAATAACGCACTGACCGGTTTCCCCTTGACGTCAGCCAGTGCGTGCCTCAGTTCCTTGGCAGCGTCGTAGCCCGCGTGCTCCGGTGGGTGCGCGGCGGGCGGCGCGAAGTTGCTGAGGCTCCACGAGGCGCGCTCGGCGGGCTGCGCGGAGGCGGCGGGCGCGGGCGCGCACGCGGCTGTCGATTCGCCGGAAGAGGATTCCGACTCCGAGTCAGAAGGGGAGGACTCGCTGCCCGAGCTAGGGCTGCCGCCGGAGCCGATCGGCGAGAGGATACTGGGAATGTTTGAAATGTACAATAAAGTGACTGACAAGTAACTACTTAAATTGTCTAACCTGGTAGATATTTCAGTCGTGTAATACAAAAGAACAAATGGAGCGGCGATCTGCGCAAGGCGTCCGGCAATGATTAATCGTCATAATGAAATAGGTTACCCAATGTTATGACTGACTATATTTATGATAAGTAGTAACAATCAAAAATTTTGTTTGTAAACTATTCACAAATAATACCTACGCTAAGTTAAGCGTGTAAGCAAAAATAGTAACTAAGAATCAATTGATTGATTGTAAATCGTTTTTATGGACCTTATTTATAAAGAAATTCATAATTACATATTGAATGAAAACTATTATATATACAAGTAATACACAAACATAGATATGAGGAATTAGTTTGGGATTTTAATTACACGTATATTTACATTTACAGCGCTATTAACATATCGGTAATTTGACCTTGGCGATTAGTCGTTTATTCGGCGAGAAAATTGTTAAAAATATAAGCAAGTTTTTATTCATTATCATTAACTGAACAATATTTTACTTATTTATTTAAAGCTTTAATGCATAAATTTGTACATAAGATGGACTTAATGCCAAATTGCATTCTCTACTAGTCTACCTTAGGGTTGAGCAGAGATGAATGCGTATATGGAGTGCGTAAAAAGAATAGTAGAGAATAAAAAGAGAAAATAATAATAATTAAAAACAGCTTATAACTAGTGCTTGCCCAGCACTTGGACAAACAGACTATACCCATAGACACAACCAGCTAGTTAAAATCATCCGTCAAAAGCTTGCGTTCAAGTACCAACTTGCCAAAGACACCTCTTACACACTAACACACACCCCAACCCATTAAAGAAACCAGCTCTTACAAAATGTATTATGATCGTGCTATTCTTACAGACCGGACAATACATTATAATGATATAGCATTTCAAGATAAATCACTAAAAATCACCTATTTAATAGACATCTCGGTATCAAATTCCCATAATTTAGTTAAAACTATTTCAGACAAAATTCAAAGATTACAAGAATGACATAATAAGAATATGGAAACAAGAAAAAGTATACGTAGTACCTATTATCATATCATCTACAGAAATAGTCCCCAAACAACTTTTCGGTGCTCTAAAACTTTTAGGTCTCGTAGAACACACCTACATCCAACTCCAAAAAGCGGCAATACTAAATACTTGCAGGAAAGTTCGCAAATTTTTGCTAGATTACACTCATTTACTTGAGAAAACCCCGTAAAAGAGCTAATTTAACCAGCTTTTAGCTGAGACACTGCAAACATGCAAGAATAATAATAATGTAAATAAAGATAAGAGAGGGTGAAAGTTAATACACATATAAATGCAACGACAATTTTTAAATATACTATAATAATATACTGCAAAAAATATAATATCTCATACATAAGGAATAATAAGAGTGTACACAAAAAAACATTTTACTAGTCTTAAGTTTATTGATGTTAATAAATAAATAATTTAATTAATATAGAATGCGATTTCAGCTACAGAATTTTTTTATACAAACCATTGAAACATTTAACTTTAAAAAAATTGTAACAATTTTATAGCTCTAATAAAGGTGCTGATTTCAATACAAATGTTTCTAAATTAGCAGTTACACGTGACACGATAAACATAGCAATAAAGAACAATATATGTTGAAACGTTTACTGCTAAACGGGTTGCACGTGTTATGAGACACGTGCAAGTAAGCTACGCAATTTAGACCCCTAACGACACTCAGTAATCATTGTACTGTCATATGGAAAATATATAACTACGTACGCATATATTTACACGTTATATGTAACTGACCAATATATATAAAAATATTATCAACGCATGGTATTAGTAACGAAACTACTTTTCTTTATTTTTTTAATTATGATTTTTTTGCATATTTTTCGGCAATATCAGGCAACAGGATTACGCAATCTGTATATATATATTTATATATATATATAGAAAGTCCTGACTGATTGATTGGCATATATATGAATGCACAGCCTAAACCGCTTCCTGTGACAAAAGTGTAGGTATCGAATAAAAAAGAGCTTTTCTAAATTCCTCTCCTAAGAGAAGAGAAACAAGGGTCCAAATTTCAACAGAACTTTTTATTTTTGGATTCGATAGATGCCAAATTGGTACATATAGTGGAGAGAAGAATTATTAATATTATTTTTAACGTCATTAACAGGTTGTAGAGACAGCTAAGTATTATATATACATATTTAAATTTTATAAGTACGCCAATCTGAACGTACTAGTGAAATAGTTTAGTGGTTATTTTGACACTTCCACAATGCGTTGCAGTGTTGTGGTTTTGGTCACCTATGCGCCTATTTGTGTAATTCAGATGTTAATGTTAAATGTAATAGAGTTTTTAAGTGTCAAATTATTTTTTTACTATATTCTCTGCATTTATCAAATCAAATATAATACATCGTGTGATTAAAAAAATATATTAAATCAATATCTTTAGTGTACTTTAGATAATAGCATGCGAGTCAAAACGCTTTCTCCCTTTTTTATTGAATATCAAAGTATGTGAGTAAAAGAGAAGTAAAAAAGTAAACCCTATTGAAACATTAATATGATCATTCTTCCCTAATTCTTACTTAGCGATCGCAAACGTACTCGTTAAGTCAAATGGTGGACAACTTACGGCTCGAGCCTGGTCGTGGTGGCGGCGACCTCATCGTCACTCTCTGAGAGGCCCAGGTCCTTATTCACCACCTCACTGCAACCACGCACATTCAATTGATGACTAGAAAGACAACATATTCATTAAGTCAAAATTCAAACTCTTCGCCGCGAATGAGTATACGCAATTCTGAAAAGAGAAAGATGCCTCAGCGTATATATTCTGGTAATTCATCTAATAAGTTTTATTTGTGTGTAATTAATGTGATATAGAATTTTTTCGACACGTGAATTAATAGAATTGTAAATACTTACGGCGAGACTGAGCTCCGCGAGTTTGATATCCGGTTATCGAGACCTGGAAAGAATAAAAACATCGTTACGAATGTGCTGCATCATATCTTTAACAAAATCGGAAAGTATAATAAGAATAATTAAAGAATAGACAAACAAATTTTGGCTCGATTGTCATATTAAAATGAACTAAAACTAAATGAAAGCTTTTAATTTTAATCTTAATGCAGATTGAATATATGCAAAACAATCTAGGTGGATATTGCCCATTTGAAGGCGCTCTGTTACACGAAAGTTTGACTGCATACCGCCGTATCTAAAGATGAGTGCTCTTATCGCTTATCCATTGTGATTTATGTACATTTTTAAACACGTAAGCCTACAAAAAACACTGAAAATTTTTAATTAAATACGGTAACATATTTTAAAACAATCAAAACACGACAATGTGTATATTACAAGCTAATATTTTACAACTATAGAACAAATTCAATATTTATTCAAAATTTTTCTAAGTATTTATGTATTTACGATTGATTACCGACGCAACTTTGTATGTCAGTAATATTGGTTTGTGAAGAGACAATGCCCGGATGTTATAGTGTATACAATAATTCCTTCTTAGTATTTGTTAAACAGTTGATCAAGATACTTATTGACTAATACTAAGACATTGGTCTTTGTGTGATGGTATAGAAGAAGTCTTCTCTTTACTGGTTCGACTTTATAGAATTAAATTTACAGTTTAAAAAAAAAACTATTGTCAGGTAAAAAAACTCATTGTAATTTAGAATCACGGGGAAAAAACAAAAAGGTCTCATTTTAAATAGATTACAAATGATAATAGGTCATTTATTATCTAGCGACTCACATCTCCCGTTCATAGATCTGTAATTTTCTTGACTGAACTTTCGGACGTTAGTTTGGAAAATTCGTTATACCTTATTACTTTAGCAAAAGGTTCAGTTTTGTATTAATATAGTAAAGCTGAGAAATTAAATGATGAAATTGGAACATTGGACTTTAAATCTGTGAAATAAGTTTCCTTTTTAAATAAGCATTTAAAGATATGAACGAAAGTTCTTGTATCTATGCTCTATTACGTGGCAGTAATGTGCATTTTACAATAGATTTCATCGTACGTACGTCCGAGTGCGTATGCACAATTTTGAAAAAGGGCCCTAATGTATGTTTAGATAACGAGTGCTTGTGCAAACATACTCCTCTCTTAGTGGTTAGTAGCCGGCCAGATCCCGGTCGATACCCTGTTGACTTTGGCGGTCCACGAACTTTACTGTAAGCAGCGTTAAGTACTCCGGACTAATGTAAGTAAATTATAAATTCAAGTCTAAGCACGTACAATGAAATAAATAGATGGGAATAAATTTACAACCACTTTGAAAAGCAACAGTTAGCAGAACGTCTTTGTGAATGTATATCATGAAAGAAAAGAATAAAAAAGAAATGCTTGTTCAAAAAAAAGAGGTAAAAGCGAGGAAATATATATGCGAAGGCGGAAAACAATAGTTTCCCCGTGCGTAGCGGTCGCAGCGGTGTTGATAAAAACTTTCCAGGACTTATCCGCATTAGAATAGCGCGGACGTCGTTATCCCGCAACGTTTCTAATACAGAAACAGTAGCAAGCGTGCAACACATGTGTTTTAAGTCGGAAATGTAATTCTTTGATACCATTGTAATTGCCGACAATTCATTATTATTGTCAACGGTTACTTTTTGTTTGGAATACTTAAAAAAAATACATTTATTTTCTGTTATAGTCTAAAATGGTTATTCGTGTATTTATTGGCAAATAATTTATACTCTAATAAATTGAGAGATTAACAATATAGAAAATTTTTAAATAATAAGGTAAGTATATTTTTGATTAATCGTAAATAAGTCTGATTGCTAAGTGATAATACAGCCGACCCTGTTTTGTAAGATAAGTAATTATACTTAATCCTCAAAATCAAAGCTTTAAAACTCCGCCCTCGCGAAGGTCATTCAACGCCATTTAAAAATAAAAACATTAAGGAGTAGGGATCTATATTTGCCTTTCTTTACGGATAGGGCTTCCTCCCCGCAGTCGTCAGGGGCGAATAGCGAGTGTCACGTGGTACGAACTCCAATATCAACGACAACGACCGGTAAGGTTGACGAACCGCGTTTTCGGGCCAACGGCTTCTAGCAACTAAGAAACAATTTTAAAGAACCCTTAGAAACGTTCGAGCTTTTAAACGAAAATTTACCGGACATTTATAATTACGTACTTAATTACTTTCCGAACTAAGTGGAAGTACGTCGAGGACGATGCTAAAAAAGTACACCGAGTATTTTTTCCTCGAACTAACTCGTGCCAAGGTTTAATTTAAATTTAAGAACAATTGTCGCTTGCGATGATGACATAATTTTTTCTAACGACTATTGCTTTTTTAATTGGCATTGATGAAGTGCAGTTTAATCGTTTTCATTCATCAAGTATTGGGAATTATTACGAAAATATTCTTAGCCAAAGATTCGTATAGCATGCCTTATATTATATTGTTAACTGAATACAAAAGAGATACACATTAAAAAAAAATATTTTAAAAATTAAAATGCAAAATTGGTAATAATGTAATTGATGTTAAAAGAATAATAAGGTTGTTTAATAAAACACAATAAAAATTATACAGTGAATATATTTAGTGGTGTGTTAGCTTTAGTTGTTAAAAGGACAATGCTTTTATAGTTTTATACAACGTGTATACATTTAAATTCAAATTAAAGTTGTTACAGACTAGACATTAGATATTAATAAATTCGCAAAGAATAATTAACTGGGGCATGTCTATAATGTAAAACGCGGACGGGTCGACTGTCGTCCCGTCAACACGGCTGGTCCTGTCAATTTGTTATGTTCTATTTGAGTCTAGGCAGTTGAGAGGTTATTTAGTCGTTCACCGACGTCGACTGGCTGCAATGAAAAACCGTTGAAATCTCAGTGGATATGCTTTTTACATATATATTTTCATTACTTTGGCTACTGCTAGTCGTTCCATTTTCAAATGCTACTAACAGAAAAAAGTACGCTCTTTAATTACAGATATACATGGTTTATAATAATTGGCGACAATTATATGATACATGTAAGCATATATGTCGTTTATCTATGAGCTATCTGTGTCGTTATAATATACAATTTTTTATTCATTAATATTATTTATATAAATTATTGTAATACTTTTTATATAACATGTTAATAATATCAAACAGCTGAACAATGTGTCTTTTTCATGGATATGGAGTTATATTTTACCAATGACGAATATAAACTTTAAAAACTTTATCACATAAAACTTAAATTTTTCACATTTTAACAATAACAATTGTAACAATAACGTTACATAGTAATTGAACAGAGTTTAATTATACGCAAAATAAATTCATCCCAACTTGTTTTTTAACATTATTAGTGGGAAAAAGATGTAAAAACTTCCCAATTTCTTTGCTCTCGATTCTCGGAAACGGGAAGCAACTGATCACGTTCACGGGAAACGTGTGCTATTTAAAAAAAAAAACAATACAAAGGCGGCTTGTTTATGGGCCGGAATTTGAAATGCGAAAATCACAACGGTAACATTATGACGTAAAGATGAATCTCATTGCCAGATATTGGTTTCATTTGGTTCTTGAATGACATATAAAGGGGTCAAGAACCTTAAAATATGTTGTTTAATAAATACGGTAATTTTTTTATTGCATAAATCTTTTTATAACATCATTTTAAATTATCAAACGTAAATCGCACCTAAGGTCTACATGTTTGCGTAACGTCACAAAGTACTGTCATCGAAATTCTCCGTATATATTATTAACATTTTGTAACATTTGCTGCACGGAATAGGCAACGGTAACATAAAACAATAAAAGTCATATAATCATTTGTTCCATCAATCATGAGTAGTGTCATTCGGAGAGATATTACATTATACCTAGAAATCTCAGGTGTATCACGCGCATCACACACGATTTCCGAGATCAAAAGTTACGTATGTTTAATTCCATCAGTTTCCAGGTTAATTTCAGTTGTTATGCGCAACTTATACTCTAAGTAAACTATAATTTAAAAATACCATCAATACAATATTATCACACTTATATTATTGTATAATGAAAGTTATTGAGAAAATTAAGGTAGATATTTATTGTTTTTCTAGTATATATTATAGAAGAAATTACGCATATTTAAAAAAATAATACATATAGTTAACTTATTCAAACGTAAGAGTTATTCCTGCGTTCTTTTATTGTTCCTTGCCACCAAGATAATGCCGTAACGTATCAGCTTTGCACCCAATATTACTAAGTTTTATCCTTAGATTTGGCTCAAGCCGATATGAGGTGGCCCTGTGTTATTAACACCCAATAAACATTTTATTGTTATGGACAGATATATTACGTAACATTATGTAAACGTTCTGGATGTACCGTTGTTCGGTCGTACAGAGTAATTAAATTCCCCTGTAAAACGACGTTCGTAACAAACCCATAAGTTTATTATAATAAAACACTTTTTCCGCGCGAAGCAGACAGGTGTGTGGTCGCCGCTGCCGCTAATGGTGGGAACGGCGCTGGCTGTTACGAATTGTGGACAATTGACTTTGGGCTTTACGCTTGGATTGCGCTCGCGCTAGCGCTCTGAAATGAGAAACAGACGGTTTCTAGTGCAAAGTACGTAAAAATATTTTATAATTTATGTTTAAATCAGTGTACACAACACTATTAAATATGTAGTTTAGGTCACTTGTATTATATTATTCACTATTGTGTGTGTAATTAAAATATTTAAGTATTCAATTCTCCCACATGATTAATATTATTATTATAAATTTAACAGTGTGGTTTTTATGTGAGAGACACGTTTGCAATCTGTGTTGCTCTGTGGTATGGACGATGGATGTCTCGCTATGCTTCAAAATTACCATAGTTCAAGCGTAACATTCTTATTCCCATTCCGATCATCAACACGGCTCTCTAGCCGATATCTCAGATGCAATGAAAATAAAATATTAGATATCTCATGAAAGTATTTTAAAATGCCACTTTGAGAAAACGCTTTTGATCTTTATATTTGTCTAGTATAAAACATTCCACGCTTCGCCGCTGTTCGACTGTGATGGCCACGTTATTAATGGCGCCGTCCGCGGAGCGTGTCCCGTTGTTTCGTCACCGTGCACGTAACTAATGCTTGGGCTCTTTCTCGATGTGAATGAAGACAATAAAAATGCCTTTCTCAGAAAGTACCCCGTCTTACACAAAGATGTCGATGTATTTAGCTCACTCTTCGCCACGCCCTTTTGTTTTACGTAAACAACGAGTTAAATAAAAGCATGCGTTTTTTTAATCTTCTCAAATACCTGCGTGATATTTATTTTAGAACACCTTCGCAAAGACCAGAGTGAAAAGTCATCCGATATCACGGAAGGGTTTTCTATTGTTAAAATATTTATCAATTGTTTGAAGGCATTGAGAAAAAAGGGCATGCCATTTTGTTACGCAATTTTGAGAAGTCAAAAGACGTAGGATCATGGCATAACTTAATATTTGTTTGTACGAAAGCGAGTTGTTTGTCGGATTATTGTATTTTTAGAGTTCTGAAGTCGTCGATCGAGGGTTACGACGTTAAGAACTTCGATAACGTTTTACTTATTGTACAGTTGTTAATTATATTTGTCAATGTAACTCGTAAATAAATGAAACTAAATGTAATGTGGCTATAATGAAACAAAATATCTACATACATCTAAATCAAACGTAAGCTTTAATCAGGTAAACCAATTGTTTTAAATAGTTTGATTTTTAAATATGAGAAAAATAGATTTAATGTAATATTGTTTTCTTAAAATTGTATTAGATATTTTCAAAAATGTATTTTTATTTAATTCAAGAAGCCTTTATTTACGACTAAAACTAGACAAAGATTAAAAAACATGAAAATTAATTTCTATACATTAAAGGACAAATTTAATGAACACTTATTAAAATATTTTTTAAAGTTTCTCTTCTAAAATTCAAATCAAAAGCTAACGGGGAATCTAAAAGTCGTAGAGGGGAAAATACAGACGATTTCTTGCGTTCGCAAATAAAAAATTACCCATTTGTCCGTGTGAGATGAATTTGGTCACCGACCTTATAACTTGAATAAGCTAATTTATACCTACAGTCTACTTGTATACAACATGTAATTCATTTAACCAACATCATTAGTAGCATGTTAGTTATAAAATAGAAGGCAGTGTTTGATGAAAGTCCATCCTATACCTGTAGTGTTTAATAGTTTAAATGTATGAGCTCACGGATCACCGTATTCGTGAGCCAGTATCAAATGAAGCTGTAATAGTCGTCAAAAAGACTAACAGCGTAAACTTCTCCGGACCCAGCAGCAGTCGAAATTTACATAATTCATAAGCAAAAATTGAAACAAAGAAACAGGGATAATATGATTAAAAATTAAAAGCAAACTAGAAACGAATAAAGAATAAATGAAATATTAGCGGAGTTTTTCTCTCTATCTGTTATAAACTTATAAGTGTCTTCGATTCTACCTGATGTTAAACGACAATAAGGCCTTAGATGGTGAAGTTTGTTCGCCTAGAATACATGTGCCTTTTCCCAAACTCACATCTACTACTAACTAATTATAACAAACAATAAATTGAATGTTTCATTAAGGTAAAATTGGCGTTCGGGAACAATCCATGAATGTTAGTGATGTGTGTATAATATACATAAACCATGCATTAACAGCGCTTCGAACCACGATTTATACGGAAACCGTCTCGTTTGCAGGTAAAATTACGGAGCGTTCGGAGAATAAAACTAGCCGAGCGGTATTAATTGTTTCTTAGGAATTGTGGCGCAATGGAAGTCCACCTCATTGTTGGCAATGTGAACTTGCAGCGCAGGGTAATTGATGTAGGGGTTTGAAAGTCCAACCAATCGTGTATATCTACCTTCATATAAAGCGATATTTATATTGTAATATGCTTATACATAAATGATTATTTTTTAGTAGGAACTGAAATCCTCGACGAAGACGACGCTGATCTACATCAGTCTGCTTCGCGAACACAGCGGATGCAACTCGCACCGAAATGCTGAGAAATATTAGGTATCAGTATGTAGTGAATATTTACGGGATATAGACCCGAAAAATTTAAATTATAACATAAATTATTAGTTTTTTTATCGACAATGGGCTAACGCTAGCGGAATTTAACCGTATGTTCAGTGATAACTAGGTCGTAGATGTTGAAATTGAAGCGCGCAAACATCAGGAAGTGAACAAACACTACAAGTGCAACCAACTATTTAGCAACGTGATAGATATCGCAGATAAGCTGCATAAAAAGTCCGAACACTTATATTCTCATCTACATAAAAAAATATTAATACCTGACGTGAATATTTCATTTTCTAACATTTATAGCCATGTTTAGACTTTGTACCAATCGTGATTTATTAATTTTAACCCTTTGGGGACGGAGCCGCTCGGCGAGCGAGTGTCGCTGTGGAAGAGAGGTATTGAAGTGCGCAGTAAAGACAATGAATACAGTGAACGTTATAAAAACTAAGTTTAAAGAAGTTAAAGTTGGGCGGCTATATGCCGAGACTCTCATCCTCAAAGCGTTAATACACTATATTTGCTTAAATTGTGTAGGCCAAGCTTTCGGGTTCGTCTGGTAATACCGCCACTGCTGACTGGCAACCATCGCTGGTTGGAAAGGACCTTAGACAAGATGTCCAGTTGACGTGAGCTGATGATGACGATGATGCTGGTTTTTATAATATATAAGTTATTTAAAATAAACTTCGTGTATTGGAAACAGTTTCGAAGTGCAAAGACGCATACATCAAAATTAATCCACAGCGAAGCAACACCACTTCTAGACACTCGATTGAAGTTGCACTATTTGTACATGCTAAATATAGCAGACTTTTCAATTCAAATAGTAGAATTGTGTCTACTTTCTACTGGTATTACTTATAATCCTCCTGTAATATATTATAGTCGAGATAATTTGGCAACTTTTTTATAATAAGATCACGCCCCAACAGCGATCAATGAAAATCTTAACCATGCTATTATATATTATATTAGTATTTTTATACTTTTCCTTTTATAAGGCAAACATAATGTTTTGTTTTTCCTTTTCCAGGAGAGAAATAAAGAGACAACTTTATTCCTTTTCATAATGCAGGCGATATGGTAACAACATGCCGTTGATTATGCACTCTTGACACATTTTCTTAAGGACTTCATTCAAAACAGGCGCAAGCATCTCACGCAAACAGCGTGAGGCGAGATTATGCATTTAATAGTAAATTTAAACCGTGAATACATCGTACGTATATACAATGTTAACTTGTGATGACAATAAAGTTGATTTTTAATACCCTGTTTATGAATCTTGTCCCTGCTTTAGGGTCTGAATGAAATGACATTCACAATTATCTTACGAAACTAATGATTCCAAAGAGTATAAGAGCAGCAAGCAATGGAAGGAAGACGTCTGCTAATATCAATCTTTATATAACAGTTTCGCGGAGTAATTTGGTGTATTATCGAAATCGCACAATTATATGAGATGTAACTGTAATTTACAATATTATTACAAAAGATAATTACTGAGCATGTTTTAATGAACGTTTATCCATCAAAATTAAAGAGTTCCGGTGAAGTAAGTGCACTTATCTAAAAGTTTTTTTTTATAACTGTAAAGAATAGTTGGCAATAATATTATGTTAAAATGTGATATCTTGTTAGCGAATAAATTCAAGAAAAATAAAAAGTAATATTAGTTTTTAACGAAGAAAATATGCAATAATTTACAGACGCGGTTAGTGCGTCAACGCGGGCGATGTATTTCCCCACGGAAACGACCGCGTACCACTTCCTTTAACCCTTTTTTACGGGAGACACCTATAGACATCCACGCGACGACCTGTGTGTACGAATGTTGCCTATAGACTACGTTAGCATGATACCACAAAAATATATTTGAAAATAAATACATTCTGTACGTCAAAACAAGAATTTTAAGTGTATTGTAGTGTCATATAAATATTTACAATATATTTTTATCAATAATAATTACAAAATTTTTAAATGGTTTGTTGTGAAAAAGCTAATGATGCGATCTGTTTGATGACAAAGTAGTTATGTCAAACAGCAGAACAGCTAAGCACAATATGCACACTTTCTTGTGCAGTGGTCCGTGCAGCGGTGTCACTCTCACGGAACACGCTGCTGTAGCGAAAGGGTTAACAGCGCCCGAGGTCGCTACAAGATCATATAACGTGCCCTTAAAATAGTGACGTAGATGTTGGCCTTCAGTAAGCTTATGAAGAACTAGTTTGTTTTTACGTCACCTGTGTTATTATCAAGTTTAAGAGATAGCAAGTTCTTAATACCTAAGTCTTTTAAAAGTAAGTTAGTGCTTACTTATAGATGTGTGAATTGCAATTATATTCACAATCGAGCTAAGTGAGGAGGCAATGCGATCTACTTTTATGTTTTTTTTTTGTTATTTTTCGCATAATTCACATATAACTTCAACGCTTTCTTTTTGTTTCATCAAATGATAGAAGAGCAAAAATTCAAAGTCATGGTTTCGATTCCTTAAATAAAGATGTTTTTTTTCTCTGCTGCCTTTCAAGTCTTTTTTAAAAAAGAGATTTTGGTACTTTTTAAATTTACTATTACAATAATAAACGAAGTCGACATGGGGTGAGACAGTATCACAACTCCTAATACTGGAGACCGTGAAAGTGTAATTGCTATTCAATTAACGGATATAATTCAACAGTTTCTACACAAATTAACTCGGACATATCTGTGAAGGTCCAGTGTTACGTACGAACGACATCGATTAAAACGTGGGAAAGACCGGCGCGTACATTAATTACGAACGCAGCGTACACTCGTGAATGCCGATTGCGTGTTCACTTATTACGTCAAGAGACAATGCGAACATAAATGTTCTGTGAACGGTATCAGGTTGTTTTGAGCACGAGTCGATATTTTTACAGTTTTTTTTTTTATAGGTAGAGCAGCAGGCAAAATTGTAAGTGGTTCACACGATGGAAAATGATGATCATCACCCATAGACATTTGCAACTGCATTGCCGACCTTTAATGAAGGAGTAAGCACTTTCTTTGAAGGCTCCCAAGTCGTAATATTATACTTTGGAAAGTAGATATTACACATGCATAGACAGGCAAATATATAGTCACTTAAAAAGTTATTTATATTATTAAAAAAGTAGTAACACGAACGAGAGTAAAACTATTCTTTGCATCTATTTTTACGTTTTTTTTTTCTTAAATAATATTACTAAAGTTATCTACATTTTAAATTTCAAATGGTTATTTATAAACTAGTTTACTCATTAAACACTTTTAAGCTATTCCCTTGTGCTGACAGGTAGTTTCCAACCAACAAATCACACTCGAATTAGAATATTTTAACGAAGAGATCTCATACAAAACGTACACTTTCACGCTGAACAGATTATTGTACATCTTTATCTAATGTCTTGATGAGTCTCGATTGTTGTTGAATCGGTGGTTAGAAGACAAGAGAGCATATTTCTTAAAAAAGAAAACTGTTCAGATTTTCCTGTAATCTGTAATAGATGTTTTAACAAAACTAGTGACAATGATATTAAATCGAAAGTTTTTTTCTTAATTTAGTCGTTTTCTTTTTATACTCAATTATTTTTTTATGTTAACGAATAGTAATTATAAAGCGTTCAATTTCATCCTTTAACTCGCAGCGCAATTACTGTTTAAGTGAAGTGTTTCAGGAAGTATTCGATTATTTTATCGAGGTTAAAAAAGTGCCAGCTTCAATCATTGTAACAATTACGAACACAATTTAATATATATTAAGTTGACAAAGAAGTAATAAATGAGGTACTCATAGACTAGGAAACGTCTCCCAGATACTTGTGGCCGATTGGAATGTCGCCAATTGTTTGTGATTCTTTCATCGCTTAATTAAAAGATGACATTAATTTTTTTATTCGAGTTTGATAGTAATAAGTCTCTATCTTTTTGTCGAGCAGATTGCTAACCTTAATTAAAACGCCAACTGAAAGGATGAGAACAAAGCAGAACGAAGTAAATAAAATCTACAATTAGAAAAAACCTCTTGAAATTATATCAGTGCTACATAGCTTAATAAAATTGAGTATAATAGTATATATACTTCATTTGAATTAATCTATTCCATGTGATTTTGACACATATTTTCCCGTCTCAATCTTATAACAAGAAAGAAATACAAAGGATGTAAACAAATAATAACTCTTGTACGTAATAGATATTAAAACAATAATGATGTCGTCATTACATCCTTCATAGACATCAAATTCTTTGCACAGGCTACATATTGTATGCATGCCAGTGCCAGCGACTTCTTTCAATTGGTAAAAAATGTGTATAGAATAAGAAGTAAAGATTAGCTCTATTATGCCAAAGGATTGATAGATTCGCAAGTTATTAAATATATCATACATAATGAACATAATTTATAATAAATATTTGTTTTGCTCATCCATATAGTTCAAATAAATTTTTAATACAACATCTTACAAATTAAATTCTAAGAATAATTCAATGTAAAAGCACGATGTCACAAGAGATTTTATGTATAGAAGCAACTCTAGGACGTGAGCAATGCTATTGTATGTGCATATCAGTTGCTGCATAACCACAACACATTTGTTTATATTTACACTAGGCAAATAATGTAACTTGAACGACACGGGTAGAACTGTAACATTCGTCTAATAGTCTTGATAAGAGTGGATGATTAAAGGTAGATTCCGAAGAAGGTCGAACCTTACAAATCAGAAATTAACTGACAAAAAGACAGAAGACTAAGATCTAATTAACCTCAAAGAAGCTGCTACACAATTCTTAAAGAATGAGAGTCACAATAAGACTTTAGCGGGAGGAAAGACTTATATCCAAGACATTAAACTGCCAAAATACAGAAGAGGAATGGGTGAATTGAGAGAACTACAATTCACTTTAACCTTTATTTTTTTATAAAAGTTGGCATCAAAGATTATATAACAAAGAAATTATTGGAAAGTTTTTCTGAAAATCATGATGTATTTTTTTGATAAATGATGTATAAGAGAATACAAGTGTACAAAATCTTCAACATTAATACAAATATGGCTTAAAAATGCGACACTTATTATTACGTTAAGGATAACAGATTAAATATTTTCCTGTACTGTACGAGGTAAGTGCTCGCCCGGTCTGCGAGACCGCAATATTTCCCTAATGAACACCAGATTTAAAAAAGCGACGATACAAGGTAGATCGTAGCATTTACTTTTATCTCGGTTTAATGCAGCAATAAAAGTAAATAAACTAATGCCTTCGGCGTGCACGCCACTTTCCAAATCGCCGAAAGGTTCTCTTTACATCTCAAACGATGATTGTACAAAGTTATTGCATTCTCATCTTAAGTTGTTAAAATTAATTAACAACGTAAACTTCTTCGACTCCACTCCAGTCAAATATAAATATAGTATTGATATACTTACATTTTGTCATGAATATAATAGTTCATTTGCTCTATAAAATGTTAAATTTTTCTTTTCTTTCATATGTGCTAGTAATATTCATAACCTTTATTTAAAATTTGTATAATGATACCAAAATTTAAATGTAAAATGTTACTAGTTTAGTATTATATATATTAGTTTATATATATTTAGTATTATGTATATTAGTTTAAATCGATCGCTATATTAATAATATTGGCACTTAAAATCATGTGACAATACAAGTTAAGTGTTATCCCATTGTCAATGAAAAAAGAAAATGATAACAAACGGAAAACGATGTGAATGGTCGATGTGAAAACAAACCGTAAACGTAGTCGCGCCGCAGCAGCACGTCGCCGCACTCGATCAAGTGCTGCAGCAACGTCACGCGGCTCTGGTATCCGAAATCGGACGTCAGCAATCCCAACATTGTCACATCGTAAATATGCCACGCACGCACAATAAATACCAACACCGTTACACTACGACGAACTTCATTCAAGGTATATCGGAACGAAGCGACACTCTAAGACTGACGTTATTCTGAAAAAGGTATTAATAGCGTTTGTTTTTGGCGCGAATGGAACCGACAGATGCGCCCGCGCCGGCCTCTAGTTACTACTGCGCCGCTCTTCCGAAAGCCATTAAAGATGGACAGGTGGTGACAAAGAGTCCCTACTTCCCCTCTGTGGCACACGACCGCATACTAGTCCGCCGACCAATCGGGTGACTGATGCAACTTAAAGCTAAACTTTGACTATCTATTACATTACCATAAGATCGAATCTTAATTAGTATTTTATAGGACGTTTTTGCACACTGGCATGTGATTTAGCAAATTTATACAAATTTATGCAAACTAAAGTACTTCTATATTATTGAAACCACGTGAAATAATTTAATTTAAGAATAATTTTCACGTTGTGAGCCATTTACTACTAATAAACATATACAAATACAATTTCTGTATTTAAATTTATCTTTAAAATTATGTAGAAATTTTAAAAATTCGAGATTTTTAAAAGAAGTTAGTATATAAAATCGACAACAATGAGCACTGCATAAAGTGCATGAAGTGGGTACGCGGGGAGCCCCAGCCGCCATTATTGCTCGGGACGCGTCGGTTACGGAGCAGAGGGTAGAATCGGGGTTTGATTATTCTCACATCAACATGTTTGCATTTCATCGATTTCTACCGTTGAGACGCGTTCCCAGCGCGTCAAATAAAAATAATCAACGTATATATTCGTGGGTTTGCATACAAATATAAACGTAAGGAGGCGTCCATTTATGAACGTGTACTATTAATTACTGCTGTAAGACGATCATTGCTCGATGTTTACGGACGTTGAAATCAAATGAACTGTAATTATAAATTGTTTTCAAACAAACATCATACGATAACTCATGGGGACCATGATCGGTATCGCGGCTGAAGATACCGGACGTTAAGCTCCGGGTTAACGTGAACCATGCGGAAGCCGCGCGGGTGCGGTCGCGGGAGAGGGCGGCGGCGAGCGGGCGTGGCGTGCCGACGGTACAACGCGCGCGAGTGTACTGACCGCACGCGCCTTTCGGACGGACGTCACTCGATGCACTATTAGGCATGCACCGCGTGAGAGTAACGAGGATATGCCAATATAAATTACACACTATTAAAAAAAATAGTAATTTACTATTTTTAAACTATTGTGATGTATTAATTGCATTGCTTCCGGCCAGGCAGTGGTTTTACTGAATGAAGCAAGCTATAGTATTTCTGTTCTATAATATTATGTTAATAATTTTAAAATCACATAAGCTATTTTTCTTATAGATAATTGGTGTCTTCTATAAGCCATAAACCTATTAAAATAATTAGACATTTAATTGATTTATACTATAAATTTATTGCACTTGATTTCAGAAGCCATGTAAGTAATTTAACTATAATTATGATATGAGCGTAGACGACGCAAACATACCAATGAAATCGACAGGACCTTACCTAAAGACAATCTGCAAGAAGACCATTTAAATATGGAAACATAATCACAAATTCGTTAAAAGATAATCATCATTGTCTCCCAATACGTATTGTATTTTCAGACTGAGAGCATTAATTAGTCATTTAGTGCATAAATCAGATGTCGATGCATTCGCCGAGTGGTGCGAGCGACGCAGCCGATTCTATTTCCGTAGCCCAGGAGCATAGTAGAACCGGAGTGGGGCATAAAACAATATATTTTACATGTCGTTTACAGCTTAATACGAAGCTAATGTATTTGGTATTTAAGAGTGTCAGTTCATCATAAATATTACTACGTTTTAATCATTTATGTATATGTATTTATTTGAAAATTGATACCGTAATATTTTTTGTTCACTTCTCGCCAATTTGTGAGAAAAACAATTATCTAATCCAAAAGATTAAGGTATGTAATATTTTCTTGGACTGATTCAATAGAGTTCGTAAATTAGCATTTAATTGAAATGGGTTGAAATTATTTTCAGTTTCCTTATTTCAATGCGTATTTAAAGACGCTATATTAGCTAAACCTTATGTTAACTATATAAATCACAAAAAACCCAAATCCGTTGTTTCTCTACTGTCTAATAATATTTTTATTTTAAACCTCTCCTTATGCATACAAAAAAGTAATACGTGTAGAGATAGGAACGGGATTTGCACAAGTCTTGGTGCAAGGGGTACCATGTACCACCTGTTCATCAGCTGGCATTGAAGAACATGTGGTCATACAATATCCCCACTCGCACTTAAGCCGTGCCTGCGTTTTTTATGGGGATAAAACAAAAAATTATAGGTAAGTACAAAAGAATAAAAAACAGCCATATTTGGTTCCATTAAAAGCAGAATTACTAAAAGGTAATGCTATATTAATAATTTTACAGATCTTAGAATAAAATTATCCACCACTTAGATATCTATTTAACATTAGATTTACGGGACCCATCATCTTGACAGAACAACTTTCGATATAAATTTTTGTTTACCGATATGCGTTTGACTTTATTAATTTTTAAATGTTCTTAGCAACATTGCTTAGTACTTATCTTGCAAAACAGAAAATATAAGGAAACAATAACGAAACATTTTACCACAGGCTCGTAAAGAAAACCATCAAAAAGCGTCCGTAAATCTAGTGTTAAAGATATTTATAGGATTTATTTTTCCACTCTGCAACAGCTGAATAGCATGGTTGACTAATTGTTTTTTTTTTTAATAATTTTGTATTAAAATTCTGTACTTTTAAATAAAAGAAATATCGTATGTACTTAATAATAAACACTGTTGTCGCATTCGAATGTAACAATAAAAACAATATTAAAATAATAGATAAATATGGATTACAGTCGATTTGTACCGCCGCTACCTTACTTAAAATAATAATAAAATATATTATTTTGCATATATAACACCTGATTAATTAGTTGCATCTAAATTTAAATGATGTTAGTCAGTGATAATGTTATTGACCACTCTTACAGCTTTATTGCATTCTAGGAGCTGGACTTAATCTTTGTGAATATCTTTTGTTGTATAGATCTTCGTAAGAATGTTTTTTTGATTGTAAGTGAAAATAACAATTGTGAGCTGTAATTTCTGCTTGTTACAATATATTTTTGGATTTAACAAGAATTATTTCACTCCGAAGCCGGTGTGAAAACTGGAGGCGATGACATCGTTAAAGTGCGACCGGAATGTGAGTCTGATGCGTTTGACATTGAAACAAAAGATGTATGAAATGAACCGGTGAGGCATTTACACATAATATTACCTTGAATCGTTAATGCATCAGCTTTAATGTACGTCTTTTGATGTGTAAAGTAAGTACAAAGGGAAAACGTGAATCAAGTACTTTAAGAAGTACGAATAGACCGCGTGTAGTCAGCAAAAAAAGCGATGTGTCGGAATGATAGCATTATGCCGCCGTCTCGTGGGAGTCGGATGAGATTGATAAGTGACAGACGATATTGGCGTTCCGACGTCGCCTTTTATCTGACAGTGAATTGTGAACATAGCACTTTATAATGAAAGCGCTCGGCCTAAATAATGTACGATACCGGAACTAATTTACAATACGTGTTTCGAGTATATTACACGGAGTTTCTTACTACAAACATTTTCCTGATATAAGAAATGTATGCCTCTAAATTCTCAACTTTTGCATTTTAGAAAACTTCAACGCAGTGTTTTACTTTACTAATTACTATAATACACATAATAAAGTACAAAAAATATTTTATTTTCTTTTCGTGATTGCAAATGATCGCTGAATATATTTCTAAATCATAATCGTTTAATTTACGCAAACATTCACCATTGTTTGTGGGTTCATGAATTTAATAAATATATTATAATAAATTCTGATTACAAGTGTCAGTAACATTAATTTCTACAGTGAAGTAATATGTTTCTGAGTTAATGCCCACATTTCACAACATCATACATTTTATGGTTACACATTACATAATTTAAAACCAAAAACATATTTATTTATTTACATGTTTATACTTCCTGTTAAACGAAACCTAGTTATAGAAACTTGACTATATATTTAAATAATTAATTTAGTATGTAATAGTACATCATCTCCCTTATTTATGTTTTATAAAGTTGATTAGGAATCACAAAAATTAACAATTATTAAACAATCAGTGCGCAGTCACGACTTTTTAATTTTAATAAAATAGAAAATATCCATACTATTGCTATCGTAGTTTCGTAGCTGGGGGTGTTAGCGAATGAACTTAGCTGCGAAAACGCTACCCTTTTAAAATAACATATTCGGACAAAATAAAACGTTGGCGTGTTTTGTATTACACTCCTAGTATTGCGCGGACATTTAATTTAGTCGCATTCTCTGGTCCTCAACAGCGTGTTAGAAACGTAACGTCTCTTGACACTCTTTTAGATTTTTAAAAAATGTTATATATTTTAGATTGTGTTCTAATTCAATATTGAATTTCGGTAATACAGTTCGATTTACGCGAACAGAATGACTTACGAATATTTGAAAATGGTAATTTACTCGTTTAGTGAAAAATTTAATATAATGTACAATGTATTAATTTTGAAGATTTAAGGGATGACTAAAATATTTTTTGTCTCGGTAGATGCTTGAGTATGTAATAATAAAAACAACGATTTGTTAATTATTAAAAATCAACCATTCATTTCAAATTAAATTGTTTCTTAAATTTTATTTCAATTAGTTATAGCAATGAAATATAATACTAGCAGTCTGATAAAGCGTTGCCTATAAATCTGTAAAATAATCCACTGGCTACCCGAACGAATAGGAACGTTAATTAGTCAAAGCAAATACTGCCAGTGGTGTCGTCGTGTCAATTTAGGCGTGTTATAGCACCCCTCGGTCAGCGAGTTGGAGACAGAGCAAGGGCAGAGCTGCCGAGTATTAGAGCACAATTTATAACGGGTCCTATAACGCCTTTGCAATTGATGGGGGTTAAGTGCGAGAGCGAAATTCGAGGTGACGGGACGCGCTTTCAATTTATATCGCTAGAGGGCGGTATATCTAAATACATGATAACATGACAATCGCCTAAAGATGATTTTTGTTAATAATCTTTAGTCTATTTGAAAGACAATTAAGATATTGCGAAATGACAAATACACGATGCTTCAATATTAGACCATGACATTTTATACGAAGAAGTGATTCCTGTATCCATTGTAAATGCTGTAACGGCTGGCGTTTACAATCGATTCCGAATGAATAATATATCATATTTACTTTTAAACCCGCTTGCAAACTTTTTTAATCTTGTACCGCGCTGTCACTAGAGGGTAGCGATTGTAACTTTTTAAAAAAATAGATTTTACAATTTCAAAAACAAAATAACTTTTGTAGACATAATATTCTGAATAGTGGTTTTTTATTATAAGTACATTAATTTTAAAATTATAGTCTAAATACATTCAATAGGAATTAATATTTTAAATAATATGTATAACATTAATTCAATTTCTTGTTAACGATGTAACAGTGTAGCAATGTCAAAAACTTTCCACGGTTTAGTGACAGATGTCGTCACACGAGCTGTGGGCTATTAGTGTTCAATATGGTGACTAAAACAGAAAATAATCGCATGGACATGTATTTTGTACACTCGATACTACGAGGTCATATATTTTACAGGATAAAACCTGAAGTATCGTCCATAAACAGGTAAAATTATAATAGTGCATATTATAAAAACCAACATTCAAACTCTTCAATTGGTTCTCTTTCATTTTTCAAATGGGTTGTCTAATACATGGCTATATGATAAGCTTGTTCATAATTAAGTTAGAGAATATTAAAAGACACAAAAGCAAAGATTAGTAAACATTTATGCTTTCAGGGAAAATTTCTTTGGCTACAATGTTTGTTCAAAACATAGAGCGATGATGCTATCAAGCGTTATATTATGTTATGAGTGTTAAATCTATACGTATAAAACTTTTATAGTGTTATTTTGATTAAAACTCTGCCTAATTTTAGAGCAGCTTTTACGATTTAGCTTTCAAAATTTAATTTTAAGTTATATTTATGTTAGAAACAATTCGATAATTTTTATTATAAAACGTGTGTTAATATGTACTATTAATACTTAACTAATAATAGAATAACAACAGCGCAAAACCTGAACGGCGCTATGTTTTTTAATAACGATGAGATCATTGCATATAACTTTAAAATTTTTATTTAAAACCGAGAGCGTACTGACGTCGAAACTGCGCTACAATACGGAAGTTGAAAAAAAAATAACCGAAATAAAGAGGCAAGTGAAGACGAACTTGGACAAAGAAAAAATTGGTTCTCATCCCGGAAGCGGAAAGCGCTGCGCCTTCAGCTTTCAGACGCCATCATCGCGTCTTACCTATAATAAAATGCTTAGACCATTAGACTTTATTAAAATAAAATCTTAAAACTTTACCGATTAAGTTCAGTTTCCTGTTCTTCAGCAAACGGCAGATTTCACAATTTAACAAACATGAGTTTCGACTCGGAAATTTAACTATTTATAAGTAATACAATATACATCGATCTGGCAGCAAACCATTACAGCGCATTTCAGTTTATGGACTCACGAGGACGTTTACAACACGCTCGAGCTATCGCTCGAGCGTGTTGTAAACGTCCTCGTGAAAAATACTCGTCCAAATTTTAGAACGCTCGGACAAAGGAAAACGCTTTAATAAAATTGTTGTCGTTAATAACGTGGATACTAAGACGTTTTAAAAGAACATAATGTATAATTCTACAGATTAAAGAACGATATTAGTCTATTCTAAAGAAAGATAATATTCATATAGGTTAACGATTGTTATTCATCGTTTATCAACACCTGATTCTCACCATGTCGATGTCTGAACAGACCAAATGCAATATGTTTTCTTATTCAGACAAAACATAATGTAATGTGAAAAGATCTTATTAAATTGTCTATTACCTTAGATTAAAAACGAAAGATTAGGAAGTTATAGATATTTAGATTAAAAAATTTATATTTAAATATTAGTCGGCAAAAATTCATGTTTCTATTTTTCGATGACAGTGAATATTTTCTGAAACATTAAAATACATCGGTGTTAATGTACGAAAAATTCGTCGTTGGGACTTAACTCGTTAAAAACGTCTTCTTATTAAGAATAATTAATTTTATGGAATCCTAACATATAACAATACTAAATGTTTGATAAATAACTCGATAATATCCATAACTCTTAATTCTCAACAGTCGGTTAAGCTATTAGAATTATGACTTTTAATGGTTTCTTAACGCGGGATATTAGATATTGTAAAAGATCTGTGTTGAAATCTGATAGTGTGTAAGAATTTGAATATGACAATAAAAATATTTTATTTGTCGTCAATGCATCGTTCGATTTGCAGCGAGTGCGGTACGTGAGGTGCGCCACATCCTACATGTCACCGGCAAGAATTCAGCGTAATGGAGTGACGAGCCGTCCCCGAAGGCTGACGGGAGGCGAAGCGCGCCCTGCATGCTAATACTCGGTGCCCGCATTCGAAGCCGCCCCAACCTCTTGTCACTCCACAGCCGCGCCGCAGACCGCTGAGCGGGGGAGGGGGGCTGCACGTGGTGAAATGGCCTTTTTTATTTTTGCGGCACAGTTTGCCGTTTTAAGTGATATCAATGTCTAGTAATGCTACGTACGTACGGGGAAACGTGACCTTTGTTTCATTTAATACTAATAGTAAAAACCAGTACATGCTATGAGAATGAATTTAATACGATATAATAACATTGTTTAATACTATCGTATTATAATACAAATGAAGGTCTTGTTTTGTTTGGGGTAGAGGATGCCGTAATTGTTTTTCATAGTGTCAATATTAATTATGTAAATACAACTAAAACATTTTAAAATGTATTTAGTCACCCATAGTTATTAAACTGTTTAGTGGATGGTTATATTTTGTATTGAATTCAGATAATTAATTCTTTTTCAATTTACGATAGAAGTCGTTACCAAAACTGAAGAATTATCAGATAATAAGAATATTTAAATAAAAACAAATATTCTTTGTGTTAGGGTAAATTTTATTAGATAATAAATACTCTAAATTGCATCAATACTGTTTTCTGTTAGATTTGATATCACATCTCTATGAAAGACAAAGGCAGAAGTAAGGTCGATACAAACGGTACAAGCTCACATATATGAAAATGGCTCGTGGCTTCCATCTAAAAGCCTTTCTTCTTAAGCAAAACGACTTTGCACACTGACTGTCAAATAAGACGTGATTGTGTGTGTGTGTGTGTGTGTAATAGGTTTGTAAAATAAAATGATATAAGCGCGTTCGATATTGTTTTTATTAAATTTGTATATTTTATTCTTCTTCAAATTACGTATGTGATTTGAACCTACTGAAGTACTTATATTATATTTTATAATATTTTTAATGGTTATTACTGTTATGGTTTTCATATAGGAGCCAGTTATACTTTTGTGGTATACTATGATATATTTACCTTTATACTTCATATTCGAACATTTTTTTGTTTCGCAGATTGTTCGCTTCGATGAAAGAGTAAAAGCCGAAGTTCCAACAAATAGGAAGTAAATAAAATTTAAGTCTTAATTTTTTTTTACTGTTACTTTTTTTAATATCTTAAACCTAATACTAATAGTTGAATTAGACTAAATCGATCCAGCATTACGTTGATTACATTTCTGCTAAGTTTAATACCGTATGATTTCTAATCGTATTGCTATCGACACCTTCGGACAAGAGTTATTGCTTCAGTCATTACGTTCTCATCTTAATAAATGGCGCAATAAACATCGGGACGTAAACCGCTTCACCGCCGCCTGGGATGTCTACAAAAAGGGAAACAACTTAAGGGGGAAAAGAGAGAGTGGCGAGCCCTTTGCAAGCGGCGCTCCTCTCGAGCCCCCCGGCCCCTCCCTTTGTTCATGAGATACGAGATGCGGTGTGTAACTGTACAGACATTTGTTCTTGGAATCTTGGCTTCCTTGAAAAGAGTTTATTTGATCCGAGAAGCGAATTCAAAGTTGTTTATAGCAGGAATAATAGTTTTTACAAGGTCATACAAAATACTATACGAAATAAGTATTATTAGCAGGTCTTACACAATCACATAAAGCGCAGTTTAATAAAATTGTATTTTACATGTTTTTATTTAGATACCATATTTGTTTTGACACTAATTCATCCTGATTCATATATTGATATTTTTTATAAAATAGTCTATAAAACAGTTGCTGAAATTTAAGGGAGTAATAAAATTTCCCACATGCAGAGACCCGAGCCCATTCAAGGGTCGTTGATTACTTTCGTTTAAACATTGCTTGCGAGGTTTTGAATTATTTAAGACACTATTGGAATCATTTAATAATTTTACATTAAATACAATTAGTGCAGGAATTATGTAATAAAAATGAGGTTGTAAGCCTTTTATTTATACAATCTAGAGTAGCGTATCTATTATATTGTATCTATTTTAAGTAATCACAATTTTTTATCGAAAAGGTGAGCAAATAATGATAGATGAATAAATGGTTTACATGGAAATCAATGGGGAATCGCAATTGCGGTGGTGAGCTGAATGTGATATTAACTTATATATTTCCCCATGCGTAACTAAAAAATTGAAAAACACGATGACACATTTGAAGAAATATGTTATCGTAAATTCAATTTAAATTATATTAACTCCTCTGAGCTATTGACCCCGATCGAAATCAGGGTCAGTATGGGTATACTGAATATAATCATGATTTACTACAAAAGAAAATCATGCACAAAGCTCGATCACTTTGTGTATTTAAAACATTTTTCCAAATTACAATAATGAATTTATCACTATACAATTATGTGTCACAAATCACAAAATAATTCCTCCTTACTTTTCTTACATTGGGATATTAGAACAATGAAATATAATCAATATTACTTGTATTAAATTATTTTAAGAGTTTGTAGTCAATCGAGAAGCACGTAAATAATAAATTAACACAAGCCGAGGTGAGCGCGTTGGGCATCCTTTTCAATATTCCGAGCAGCACTTTCAACTGCCGCGCACATCCAATAAACTGAATCGCTGAGCATCAATACATTATAGCGGTTGCAGCGCGGACCGGTGTGTCTGCTACCGAAATAGACGAATCTACGTTATCGTACAACGTAGGACACGTAGTGGGAGCGTGCGGCGGGAGAAAGGGGGATCGCTCCCTGAAGGTGAACCTCCCACGGCGCTCGATAGATGGCGCCGAGCGATTAAATTGCCACATTGAGATACGATTTCGTATCCAACTAGCCTTCGATTGAAAATCCCCGATGAATCTGCTGTCTATACAAATCGGGTTTAACGTTGGACACGAAGTGTGATAGATTGTGCATTTTATAGAAAGAAGAAAGATCTAACAGCTTTTAACCTTATCGACATTGTCAGATTGTCTTCTGTTTAAATTTACTACGGAACCTTAATAACAAGAAGTATTTATTTTACAATGATTTTTATTGCAGTGTTCATTGTTATAGAACTATCATTTATTTATTGGTCCAGATGAATACCCCAATTACTATTACCTCAAATAAATAATCCAGTTTTAGTGTAAAGCATAAAGTATACTTCTTTTGCGATCCCGGTTAGTAATATCTCGGTAAAGACTATATGATTGTTGCCCCTTTTTCGTAATATATTCACTGCTTAATTTTTGTTCTAAAGACTAACGTTTATGTAACCAACGTAGTAATATATGCAGTTCAGGCAAAAGACAGTTGATATTTTAACAGGTATCTGTAGAATTAAGGGAATAATATGTTTGGATAATCAATTACTAGTGATTGAATGAATTTAAACATGTGATTTATTACTATGTAAATAGTCGTTATTAAACATTGCCATAAAATGTCAAGGCGATCGATTGTCAAGCCGACGTAATTCTGATGAAATGTTGCCAAGAACATAATGATAACCTCGATTAATACGTGCAAATAAATTGACTACTAGGACTAATGACACTAAATCAACTATACAAATATAATCTATGGACTCCATCGAGAAGCTTTGGCGAGCGCTAGAAAAAACTTTCTGATCACAAAATTAAGACTTAAAGATGCCTTACAATGCGATATCACAAAGGCTATATAAATCTCAAATGGAAAACAAAGTGAACAGTAGAAATAACAGAAAACAATAAAACTATTTAACGCGTCGCTTAACGATCGCTCGTTAGTGGAAAACGAGCTACTTAAATCGACAGCTAAGCGCCGCGTGTAAACAGAAACATGTCCGAGGTTAAACGCCAACTACGTGCATTAATTAAAAGTTGACAGCGAGAAGAGCTAAGGAGGTGCGACTGAAGTTGCGTTATTGAATAAGATGACTTCAATTTAAAGAGCAGGAAGGAAATAGTCTTGTGGCGAGCACTCGACCTCTTAACTTAGCGTGTTAGATGAGAAGTTGTCGGGAGACCGGGGACAGGGTGACTGGCGACAGGGGACGTCGCGACACTTTTGAAATTTATGGCATCGATTGACGATGTCTTTTCGTTAAATCGCGAGCAGTGACAGCAACATTTCTCTATCCGAATATTGACGATAAAATAATCACTGCACATTATTTCTTAATAATTTTTTGTTTGTTGCCTTTCATTTCTGATAATTATATTTCCTTTGATTGATAGCTAGAACTATTAAAAATAAATTTTGAAACTTATGTTTACAAAAATATACTATACATTTTTAAGATAATTGGCAATGTGATAAATATAACAATTTTTTTATCAAGATATGTTAAACTTACACGACAACTGTTTTATGACATATAAGTAATTAATACGATAATGTACTAAATATTCAAAGGCTAGAAAACAGTCTTCTCGAAATAAATCAAGTAGAATATTATGGCATCAAAGCGAACCTAAGAAAAGTTTGAAGTAAAAGTTTGTAAAGATACAGCAAGCAACTTTTCGACCGGGTAACCTAGTAAAGTGCATAAGTTACTTCGTAAGCACAAAGGGCGTGGTCAGTACAAAGCATAGCGGGACTATAACGAAACCCGTTCCGAGATTTCGGCTGGGGAGTCGGGAATGAGATTAACGAACGCCTTAAGGAACCTAAACGCTAAACTCCGTTAATATTGTTTTGTTCTATAACTTCACTAATAATTCAAATAGTTTGCGAAGTAATTTAGAAGTGAAAATCTGTTGTGTTAACTTATAACAAATGTTGATAAAGCTTTATTTGCGTTTCAATTATTATTGCAGTGTGTTTTGTTATGGATTAGAAACGTAGGGTTTCGCACTATTAACAAGTTTGTAAATCTAAACCTGTTTATAGTTCGAAACCTAGTTCATCTTCACGAAATGAAATCGAAATTTTTAGATAAAATTATAGTAGTACCAACAGTAATAACATTATGACCAGTGAAAAATTATATTAAAAAATAAGAAACATGTATTGTATATTCTTACATAACTCACGCGAATATCAACCCATTAGATATAGTTATTTAGTGCTTGTCATTTCCGCGCTCAGGTCTAGATTAATTGCAGTCAGAATGCCTACAGTTACCACGAGACAGGTGTTAGATGTACCCTATAAATAAATTAATACAATAAATTATATTATAGGTATAAGAAGAGTTAATCTTTACAGCAAAGACGAACATTAATCGAGTGAATATAAAATAATGCATGACTATATACACCAATTACAGTAATATACTAGTGACATTAGAGATTTAACCGACACGTACGTATTGCCATGCAAGAATTGAAATATTTAGATACTACATGAATATCAAATGAATTGTTTGCTACTTCAGTCATGTTTAATCTCATACGTTGTGGTCACCCTATTCATAGTCTCTCAGAGTTATTAGGCAGGGAGCGAGCTTTAACGCCGGCACACCGTCCATCGCCGGCTACACTCCGTTTTGATTGTTAGTAAGCGATATTGATCTATATACATCGGGTTAATGGACACCGGCGTTCCGTTTTGCTCTTGAGCCGACCGCAGCCCTCTAACATAACAGGTCCATGGATATTGCTACAGTGGTTGACTCGGATGCTTCAATATGTATCTTAGTTTGCAAACAATATACCCTTCATCGTAATACCACATTAGGTTGGAATACTTTAGTGTTAGTTTAATATGTAAACTAACAAAGTAACTTTATAAATTTATATGCAACCATCTACCTCTAGGTGCACAGAGGTTAATTTAATCGTATAATAATTAACCCTTTATCTTATCTATTTCGTTCTGATAAAGAAAAGTGCCTTACGAAAAGGCGAAAAAAACTGTTTCTACAAAGTTTAATAGTGCAAGCAGCTAGATTATGATAGCGAACCTATCAACAGGAATAAATTATCCATTAAACAAAATAATCGTAAATGAGAAGATAAATATAAACAGTTACAAAATTCATTTTGGTGGCTTCATAATAATCTCCATTACTTTTAAAAGTTATCAAAATAACATCAATTAAAACATACTAAAGAACACTAGGTTTACGATGCCCGTCATTTTGACAGAATAACGTATGATAAAAATTCAGCTTTCTAATATGCATTTGACTATTTTTTTTTTTGGTAATTTCAACAATGCTTAGTACTGTTCTTGCAAAACAGCAAAAATAACAATACAATTATGAACCAAATACCGCAGACTAAAAAAGAAAACCATATAAAAATGTCTGTAAATCTAATGTTGAATTTCAGGAGATCAGAATTATTAAGGAGATAAAAATATTTATTTTGTAAACATGAATGATAAAATACTTCAGCAAAATGATGCAGTACGTTTATAAACAGAAAACATTCCATACGTTTCGGGATAGGCTTTGGGTATAGCAATAAAAAGCGTGTTTTGTTTTGTTTCCTTTTTCCGACGTTCTTGCGGCTACTTCGTTCTAAACGGAAAATATTAGGCCATTGTTGAAACAGCGCGTTGTCTATTGTCAGATGGGAAATGGGAAGCATTTAAATTTTATTTCATAGCTAGTTAAGTAACCCTACATTGATAAAAAAATCATATAACATTTACTGGCGTCGTATAACTAGCACTTCCTAATACCAAGAATATGATATAAATGTAGAGGATATGATAGTAATCGAGATTCGGATGGTGGTATAGGTTTTTTAAATTCGCCGGACTAGATACGACTTTAATCAATCTGCCGCCATAACAGCATTGCTGTGTCCCAGCAGTTATATATGTGAAAGCCAGGAGTAACTGTTCGAACACACTTTATAAACTACGGCCTTATTGTCACTTAACGTGAAGGTGAAAACGAAACTAATAAAATTTTTTTCATTTAAGTAATGACCTTCTTTGACGAAACGTCATAAAAGATTTTACCTCTTAATGTATATAAAATGCTTTTTTCGATAAACACAATTAATGTTTAATTTTTAAAATGAAAACATTAGTTTTTTTCTACCATTATTTTGATTTTATTTTAATATACATAATAAACAATTACTCACGCTAATTAAATCCCGCGCGGCCGCAAAACTTCGCAATGTTACGTTGCCGGATCGGTTATAATACAGTGCCGAGAGAGGAGAACAGATTAATTAATTATTCATTTTATCGTTATGAAGTATCGATAACTATTGATATTAATTACAGGATCTCTCATATTTTAACGATGTGAAGTTTTTTAACCAAACTCCAACAATCCGTGATAAAGAAAAAAAATTAGACGACGCATGGTAATACAATATATATAAAGATTGGCGATCTTTTTCGTGACAACTCTCTTGTAAAAAATTAATAATATTACATCTCATAATAATAATTACTCTACTACACTTTATTGTCTACACTTATTTTAAAAACCAAACAAGTTATTTAAAATAAAAACATGTTTTCTTTAATAACAAGAAGATTAAGTATTAAAGTATTAATAAATGATTGGTTTGTTTCTAAAAATATATCACGTGAATAAGTGATGTAAAAATAACACTGTAAATAATGATATTTACTAATATATAGATAAATAATAACATTTATTGCTGAATGAATACGCTTCAAATTTCGGAACTGTATTCGAAAAACGAATGACGTAAGATTAAAGTATCCAAGTATATGATAGATTCATCGGAGATTGGATTACAGGGTGGTACGAGACTCGTAAATTTAGCTTCGGCGTAACGTATTATGTGATGTAGGTTTCAATGGAAGCGAGGAGTTTATATTGTACGTGTTTAACTGTGACAAGATCAAGTGCAGTTATTAAGCTACTTCTTTCTTGTAACATAGCGCACTATATATTTTTGCTTTCATAATTTCTACGCCTATTTATAACCGGGGTCTCTTATTAAATGATTAAATTATTACAATATACAAGGTATTAGGTAAAAATGTATGTAACAAAGTGGATAACATAACATAATATAACAAAAATCATTGATTTGTCAAAAAAATTAGAGAAACATTAATAATTTCCGACATCTCGTTCTTAAGGTTTAAATTTTTTCGTGGGAGCAAATTGAAAACACGTACATTCTTTATATAAAGAATTATCTTAATCAAAAAATTTTGTTTTCGGCAAAAATCAATGTTGTCATTTATTTATTCATTTAATTTTTGTGGAAAATTTAAAACACGCAGATTAATAATTATAACATTGTATAAATTGAGGCCAAACTAATTTAACTAGTTTCAGAACCATTGTTATCAACTGACCCGAAAACTGTTCCATTTTGATATCGTTTCGGCGGTTTCGCTTAGCTAAGAGAGGAATTAAAACCGTGTAGAATTTTTCATTCCTACGGATATAATCTAAATACGTATAAGGTAATCAATGTTTTTTTCAGTTTACAACGACTCATTTTGTTCAATATTTAAAAATTTTTAGTGATGTAATAACTTTAAAATATAGTCCAAAATTTCAAGTGGAATACTGTGCTATGTTGATTCCTTATATTTCTTCGCATAAATCGAAAACTGTCTTCGCTTCTAACACTAACTGGCAGCAATATATTACCATTTATTGTTAGTTTTACTCTGATTATTTCTGCAATAGGTACTTGGCTTACAGAGCTCATAATTAGTTAATATTAATTGGATTCTAGGTTTATCTTTGTAATTTCCTTTATGGAAGTATTCACTTTTACATAATTCATAACAAAGCAATCAATTGTGTGAAAAACAACACACAAACGTCGCGTGCCTCTGTAGAGAGAGTGCAGTGTCACAATAAATCGGCGCACTCTGCTCAATGAAAGCTTTTCGAAAATACGTCAAACTGAAAAAGTGAACCAGACAAACGGACGGCAAACGAACGAAAATTACGTAAAATGGCCCGCGTCACTCGCAGGGCACGAGAGAGATTTTTTTTACATTGAATCGATAGTCGATAGCTGCCGCGACTGTCACCAAAGTGCGGCCAACTTGACGAAATTGACTCCAACAACTTTTTTGTCTTTTTTTTTTCATTTTAGGTTACCTATTCCGCGTTACGACAATAGTTATTTATAATAATAAACGTAATCAATTTGTTTGAATTTTTCACACTTTCTATTCATTTTCAGAACATTGTAATTACTATCACATAAAGTCTAACCCCCGAAAGTTTCGCGTCTTTTTTGTGGTTATGGAACAGAAAACTAATTAACGTTTAGAAGTGTATTTACGGAATTGTCCTAATTGATAAAGATTTTATTAATTAAGTAGTAGTTGTACTTTAGCTTAAAAATAGTCAATATCGTTTGTGAAACGAAACATGGGTAAAAACAGTATTAACTAGTTAACTATGCCATAATAATTTACAATTTTTTGTTCTTAAATTTCATTTACATAAATTTAAAAAAATAACGATCAAACGTTTTTGTAATTTAATACAATGAAAATTAAATTGTGTAAGTTATCGTAATATCCTTTATATAAACTATTAAAAGTATCAAAACTTGAAAAAATTGTCATTTTCATTAATCGTAATACCTTACTAATTACGGATATTGTCGTCAAAAACATTTAACTAGTTAATAATAAATGTAATAACATTTATTTTCCCAGAGTGTGGGAGGGTACTTTAAAAAATCAATACACAGATTGTAATGTAGATAGAGATAACGCAGCGTAGCTACACTACTCACTACACTGCTAGCACACCAGCACACCAGCACACCGGGACCAAAGTACATTATTCACAATCCGCCGGCTATCGCTGTGATGTGCCGTGCTTTTTTTAATCTGCGCTCACCAGCTTTTATTTTCTCATTCGCCACCGCCCGCCCGTGCTCTCGCTCGCTCGCTGACGAGTTGCTCGTAGTGTTGCCAGGTATGTAGCAATTTGCGGGACCAACGTAAAAGCTATTCAATGCAGCTATTAAAATTTGACAAAAAGAAACATTTCATGGTATATTTTTTTTTCTCCGTTGCCGCTAACAGGCATTGTTGTGAGCCGTTCTGCTCGTTACTCTCAAAATAATAGAAACGCAAATACGGTGCGTTTTCAATTTACACTTACCACAATGAACGAATTTATTTAATACAATTTAATGTCAAAATAAACAAAATATCAGTATTACTACTACTACTATACGTTTATAATTTTACGGTACTTAAAGGGTCAACTAATTGTAATCATAAACTATCATCTAATTCCAACAGAAAATTCTGATTTTAGAGATTAATTTTATTATATATGAGTAAAAGGACCGATGATTATCGCTCGTAAAAAAACTTTTTATTTAGCAAATATTTGCTGTCATATTAATTGCAATAAACCGAACTTGCTTGTAAATATCGCGATCTAAGACGAGCTCGGACGGGACTGTAAAATAACTGAATATTTATTAAACTATCCACAAACCGGCTATTAATATGGGTTATATTAATTTACTTTATGTGGATATTATTATATCATTAACGAATAAACACAACAGGCACCTGTGTTCATTTGCGTGGAAGCCACTGCGTCGACACGGGGCAAAGCGTCCAGCCAATTAAATCTGTTAATGAGGCTCATATCCTAAGTGCGGTTATTACTTAATTAATGGATCGTCTAATTGAGTTTGATCGACAGTTTTTTTTATGTTGTGCTAAGTCTTTCAAAAGATGTTTAAATTTTCGACCTACACTGCCGGCCAAAAGCTTGAGACCACTTTGTACACAGGTTATAATTTGCAAAATATTTTAAATCTGCGTATGATAACGTAACA
>DWQX01000131.1:0-59358 GCA_018245475.1 Pharmacophagus antenor
CACGCGGGCATCCTCTGGCAGGGTCGTGGTCGTATCCGAACGGCTTCCCATGACCCTGCCCGGCTCATCCCGTGATGAGGATTGGGTCTGGGATGGCGGAGGGGGAGGGAGCAGTGAGGACTAGCGGCTTACCGCCGCGGGGTTTTTAGTGGGTAGCCCCTGAGCCAATTTCCAGGAAAAGTGCCCTTTTCAGGGCGCCGGTAGCCCCACACACGCCCCCCTCCCCACGGGGGGGTATGGTGCAGCAATGCATTTTACCCCGCGCAAACAAAAAAAAAAAGGATTTAACAATATTGTCATCTGTCCTCTTAGTATACAATTACTACAATAGTCGTTAAAGCAATTAAAATGCAATCAGGGAAACAGTAAGTTTATATTGTTGGAGAATCTGATTCCAGTCATTAACTAATGGACCTTTATTACAGCTATGGTAACAACTTAATTGTCAGAGGGTAAACTTGTAAAGTAAGTTTTGTAATTTTAATTTATTTCATAATATTTTAATGGAACAAAAACTAGGCATTGTTGCTCAACTGGTATATTACAGTTAATATTTAAGTTGTGTTAATAGCTCTTTAATAAAGAAAAATTATAGCAGTATTAAATTTATTTTACACTTTAACACGATATGTATTTTAATTTATAATTCGTAATATCTGGTAAAAACAAATCGAATTTGTAAAAATTATGATACAAAATTATTTGTATAAATGAAAATATAAAGTTTCTTAAAGAATTTCTTTAAACACATTATAGATAGAGAAAAGTATATTCTTTTTTTAGTAATAAAATTCTGATTGATCTAGGTAATATACTCGTAAAACTGTCAACGCCAGAAACAATCTAAGCTTTATTTTCCAACTTTTATACCTTACATTATTTTTAAGCCTCCACAGCAAGAAATAAAAAAGATTTGCTATCGTTATGTGAAATGAATGTTTAATCACGAAAAATTTATTGGTGAATACTGATTTTAATCAATATGTGATTTTTAGTAGAGTATCGTAAATTTATTCTTGATCATATAATAATTTTGTGTTTAAACATTATAGCAAAAATAATTTAAAAACTTACGTACATATTGGACCGCCTCCAGATGCAGCGGTTTACCCGCTTACATAGTAACGCGGAGTACCCGGGTACGATTTCCGGTCTACAGGAGTAATCGGGCCTGGATGGTGGTAGGGTTTTTCGAGCCCGGCTGGTTAGCTAGCAACCTCAATATCAATTTGCCTCGATAACAGCATTGCTGTTTTCCAGCAGTGATATATATAAAAGCCATAAGTAAGTAAGTGAGCGAATACGGTTCACCATGTACGACCTCATTGACACTTAACATCAGGTGAAATCGTGGTCCAGTTAGCGCATAGCTGATATGTATGTACTAAATAATGTAAGGTATAAAAACTATAATGAACCATTTTGACCATCAGTTAAAATTCTAACAAATAGTCTAAATTAGGAAAGTGAAATGTTTACTTCAGTTTCAGCGCGCCGAGAGTCAACAAGAGCCACAAAACACGCTTTGAATTATTTACATTTACAACCGCTACTTTGTTATTCATCTGTTTAAAGAGAAATGCGATTCGTTACCCCCCGAATAACTTTTTTGTTGTAATACTAGTTATACTGGTTAAAAGTAAAGCTTTTTAAACATATTATTAAAGAAATCTAAAGAAGAAGAAGAAGTGGGAAAATACCACCTATCCACCTAACAACGAACCTATTTCAATCGTGCAATTTATACAACTGTTCATACTCATTGCTCAAATTGTATAATTAATAGATAACTAATTAATAAAATACAATCTGTTTTTTTTTTTTTTTGTGGGACGGGAGCAAATTCTTTTGGGTGCTAGCCACCCATGGCCAGGACTGTTAGCTACGCACAGGCAATGTGTGTGTGAGGCGCCAGCCCACTAAAACCTCGCTGTGCTCCATCGACGCCGCTTTGGCCGGGGGCGATATCTGCTGCAGCATGGGCCGCGCTCCGACGGTGGATCTGGCCGCCCTATTAGCGGCCCTCGTCTCGAGTCCTTCTGGAGAAATCACCGTCCGGTGCAAGGGAACACTCTCGCACCGTCCGCTAAGGCCAGAGCGCAGACAGTGAACTGCCTAACTCACCGCCCGCTAGCCGGCTCACGGCGGTCGGAGGTCATTGTTGACCTGAAACAATCTGTTTCTTTGGGTTAATCTCCGAAACGGATATATCCATTTCGACAAAACTGTATCTGGAAGATGTCCAAATTTAATTTTAAAAAAATATTTCTCCTCTCTTCCATATAAATTATTTACAATTTCGAATAAAAATGGTAATATTATTAAGTGAGGATAACTTATAAATTCTCTTTTAGGCAATTTGCATAATGACGCCTGTTGCTTAACTGTTTCAGCAAATGTACAAAAAAGTCTACTTTTCTAATGAAAAAAATTAAATTGAGCAGAAATTACTGAAAATGTACGATAAACTAATGAATTGAACTATCTGTCAGAACTGATTTTTTGTAAAAGGGAGAAAAACCAAACGTTGAGTAATGCAAGGCCTATGTAATAACGAAAAAAGAAAAACGAAAATTCGGACAATATCAATATCTTACTTGGGCAGCGCAATTAACAAGAACAACTAAACAAAGGGAAATTACTCAAGTCCAAACTTACACCACCTGTTTGCTCTCAGAGAAAACATTTTCCACCTTTCTCATGAGTTTTATTCGCGATTTCTGAATTCTGATTCTAAATTACAAAGTTCATTTTTGCCTTCATTACTAGCTTTGTTACTTAAAATTATAACAATAGGAGAATTACTATATTATATCTGTTATTTATATATGATGATTGTACATGATCGTTATCGCCACATATTATTGGGCATTATAATCTTAAAATAATATATTTCCGTAAAAAAATCGATTAATTTTCAAACATACGTTGCTTCTGTCGGGAAGTCCGAGTTTTGTGGAATTCCGCTTACTAAAATCCCTGGCTGATAACCCTTAATACGTTACGAAGAAATAAGCGACCAGTTTAAGGTTTAATAATAATAAAAGTTCATCTGCATTCTCGATATTTGATCCATAATTTTGTTTTACAAAATATGTGATAGTACAGATTGTCTGTGATTAAAAAGCCACGTTTACTCTTTTTTTGCTTAATAAACTGAGAGGCCGTTGTACTAGCGGTAATCAGGGCAACCATTACGTAAACATGTAGCAGCGGTCATTACGCAAACTGCTGTCGACGTACTACGAGTATTAATCAACATTAACCCTCAATCACAACACGCTGCTTACTCTCATTTCACTCGATATTAATTAAAAGAAAATAATTAATTTGCAATTTTCGAAATATTTACATTTAAATTAGTTCTCCTAATTACTTCAAATATGTTTGAATACAAAGCTAAAATCATAGTTCTCTCTTTACGCTACGGCAAAATTAAAATTTCAGTTTATAATAACATACATTGAAGATTTTACAAACGACATTACGTTTTTTTAACTGCCTCTATTGCGCAATGGTTGAAATATTGAAGTCTGGATGATGCTAGTGTTTATTCGCCATTTACGGCTTCACTACAGATTTATCACTAATTATTATGTGGAATTGAGTTCAAGTCTTAGCACATAGGTGATATTAAAAATATATTGCATTAAATTAATCTTAATTTTCATCGAAATTCAAATCTTATGTAACGTACGCAACGTACGGTATCTGGCGGTCGTAAAAAGTTGCTTAAGCTGCCCCCAGTTTTCTGCCGTGCACATAATGTTACATAACACTCAAATTAGAGATATTTAATGTAAGTAAAATTTTAGGACGTGCTTATCTTCAAACGATGAACGCAAAAATAGGTACCATGCAAGCCATTTCAAAATTCTTCATACAATTACTTTTCTACGAGACTTGTCTCATGTCATCGGGAGAAATTCCAAACAGTTAGTCACTTCAAAAATATTTGGGACTGGAATAACAAAGATGTAATATATTCGTACCGATCTATTAAATATTAAGTTATGGATTATGCCGATGAGACTTCTTCCACTTCGCTTGGCATTAAGCCTTTATGCTGTGATAAAATCTATTGGAAAAGTTGTGGGCCCGTCGAGTATTCATTTTTCTTTTAACGTTCCACTTTCTTTACAACCTTTAAAATAATAAAAATCTGATGAGCAGGGCGAATCATTTTCGAAGATTATATACGTCAGAATTAATTATTATATTGTTTTTTTATCGGTAAATATCTGATCTAATTAAAAACTTACTTTAATATATATTTTTTGACAGTCAGCTAACTTTTGTTAGTTAATGTCAATTGCATACTATGTGAAGTGAAAATGACACCGTAGATGGTAAACCGTGTCCACTCAGAATATTCTGGCTCTTACATCTTGGAACTCAGCAATGCTGTCATGGTCTTAAATAGAAATTGAGGGATGTAGCTAGCTGCAGTAGTAGGCCGAAAAACTTAATCTCTTTTACAACTACACTACCACTGTGGCCCATAAATTAGAATAAGGGACATTTGCAGCACAAGGTAAGCAGCTCAGCCATAGTAGATGTCATTAAAAGTTTTAATCGACGAGTGGATTGATATCATGATCAGGTTAATCTCAAAAATGTAATTCAAATGCATGTATAACTTTCTTCCTATACCTTACTGACAAGCAAAAGTTTACTTGTCATTGCATATGACTTTAATATAGCGTTTAACTTTACACAAAACAAATGCAAGTTTGAAATATTATTTACTTTTCAGATCACGTTCAGTGCCATTCATCCTATGTGCCACAAATTTAATAAACTATGTATGACAGAAGAATGCGAAAAGCGTTTAGAAATTGAACAATCTTTATGCCCCGACACTGCACATAGAGTAAGAAAAAAATTATGAGACTTTTATAAAAGTATCTGGTTTAATTATATTAAATAACTTTCTAAGTATTTTATTTCATTCAATATTATCTTAAACCTCTCTCTTATGAGAAATATTTTACAGTAATTTTACCTTACTCATGACGTGTTCGTGCGCCGTCAACCATGTAAATATTCAAATTAGCTCTTTCTTCCCTATCCAAGAGGTGATTTAGCAAATAACATTGTTATTATATTAATTAAAATAATATAACACAGTTTGCATTCATTAAAGAAGTGAGGAAAAAAACGAAATAGATGTTCACTATGATTGAAAAGCTAATATAATTTGCTTTGAGCTGAGAGTGCTGTATGTGAAATCTTTATTTAACAGATTTTTTACAGTTATCTGCTTTCGTGACACTGGTTTACCGCAAACCTTGCAATATGGCGGGCCCGGGTTCGATTCTGAGGCAACATAAGTAGTGGAGTATAGTTGGTGGTAGGATTTTTCGAACCAGCCTAGCTAGCTAATAACTTCAATGTCTAATTGCCTCAATCAGCATTGCTGTATTCCGGCCGTCATACTCGTACATGATAGAGTCAGAGCATTCTAGGTGAGTACGCTTCATCATCTACAACCTCAGTGTCATTTAACGTCAGTGGCATGGCTATTATGGGTTTAAGGCGTAGCTCCAATTATGATTTATTCATTTTAGATTAGGTTATTGCTTTAGTATAGTAAACCAAGCTTTTTTAGTAAAGTACTGCCGCTGCTTAACCTCATGTGAAATTAAAATCAAGTATTAACTTAATAATATTTAATAACCTATTAAAAAACATAGTAAATATTTTTATTCGAAATTTTAAGCTGCTTTAATATTTAAATAACATCTAAATAATCACTTAGCTCTTTGTACTAATGCTTAAAGTTGGAACTAGATTATGTAAGACAAAATAATCGATATGTTACAGTTTACCAACACAAACGCCCAACAATCAAACCAAGATATGGCAAGAAAAACCGTTTACGTGAGCACTTAGCATCGTATACAGTCCAACCGCAATCAAAGCTACGTGAACGTACTACAGTATTGATGTGTCAATTCCTCTTTATAATGTTACAATTCATGACAACACGTTTAAGTTTTTCTATTGTAACACCCGTATATTTAGCGTAAATATATATCTTATTATATGAGTCAATTTGCTCTTATATATATTATTACATTATTCGTGTTTATTTATAACAAAGACCTTAATCTTTTTTTTTATTTTCAAGAATAAATTTGTAAAACTTGAAAACGCTGTATTAAATTTTGATTGTCATTGATAATACTGCTTTGACACGTAAAACTTTTTCTTGTCTATAATTGCATTTTACAAACTTATTATATTAATTAAGTTTTAATTTTCATTTCAGTTTTTACATTATGCTAACAGATACTATTCTACAAGAAAAATGTCCGAAAGTTTTGTAACAAATGCAAAAGCTCAAATGTTACACGGTAGTGAAATCGGAAGTTTTTACTATGAATGTTAATATTAAATTTAAACAATTTTTTTTTTATAATATTGAATTTCTTAAATGTGTCAAATTATTTTCTACTTTTATTTCGGAACAAAATAAAAAAAATAGCAAAATAAAAAAGATTTTACTTAAGCAATTTTTAACACTTTGTCATAATTATTAAAAAAATCTAAAATTTATGATGTAGAAAAGTATACTCTATATCCAAATTATAAAAAAAATGTTAGATTAAAACGAAACTATGTTTTTTCCTTTTCGTAGGAAACGAGTATTACGTATTCCCTATTTTAGTGCCAAATACCGACGTAAGCAAATTAACCTGCTTTGAAATTCATGCTACACTTTTGCGTTGTAAGCCGTAAACTAGTCCTTTCCGTAGAAAATGTGACTTGCGAATGAATTTTTACTGAATGGCCTTATTTGAGGGTTTTAATTCGAAAACAGGCACCGTTCCAATGAATGGGATATGAAGACTGCAGGAGGTTAACTTTGAACATATATTTTAAGAGTTTCGATGCTAAGCGCTATTTAATATTTTTTAAGAGATCATTCTTGTTATGAAGATAATCTGAATAGATCAAGATTAGTGCAAGATTATTTGAGGAATATAAAACTTAAAGCCGTCGAAAAGAGGAATAAAGACGTGTTGACTGCTATCTCTCGTATAATTTTGTTTTGAAAAGGGCTTAATTTTTATTCTTCATTTTTTTTAATTAAAAAATAACACATTAACGGAAATTAAGCAAAAGAGTAAACGGTTGTATTGGGCGAGCATGCTGAAAGACTTTTTTGTCATTTAGGAAAGAAGGAGGCCCATAAAGGTGAACTGTTTATAGGAAACCCTGCTAGCGACAACTACTACATCTATTTATATGTGATGGTTGGGATGGGTTTGATATATTTGTACGTTTACTGATTAAACTTAAGAGCCCACTCCTTTCTCGACGCTAGAAAACGCAGCTGTGAATTTTTTGATCACTTAGCATAAACACGCAAGTTTTTTTGTCCCTTTAAAAAAAATATGCCAATATCTATCTTATACGCTTCAAACATTTCTGCAATAGTATTATATCATTTAAACGTTATTACAAAATGATTTTATGACAAATATTACCGATATGTTTGCGTCCACATTGTCCGCTTCCTACATCCTTCTTGAAAATTCGCATGAACCTTGGAATTTCTTTGTTGAGCAAAATGGCGATTCACCTTCTTTCAAAAGAAACCTTCTTCAAATTTGAAGCGTTAGAGTGAAGTAATATTTTACATATTTTGATGATGAATGTTAAGACCAGATTATTGTTTCTTTTTATGTCTCAATTAAATGATAAACTAAATGTGAAGCTCTCAACTTGATTGTCTAACAAAGCACCCTCTCTGTTCCAATTTATGTACTCATGTGCTGCACGTTTAAACGAGATATTCTTGGGTAAACCGATTACGTAAGCACTATGTGTGCAATGTAGTAATCTACGTTCTTTGAAAGCAAGTATGATTTTTTTTAAAGCGTCTTGAAGGATTTGCTGATTCTTTCCTTTTATTATTTTAAAAGAGTTTAAAAAAATAAAAAATAATTTTGGAGTGTAATCCTCAACAGAAATCTACTAAATGCTTCAATAATTAATTAGAATTGATCAAAAAGCAACTAAACTAATACACAAAATGATTTGCTATCTAAAATAGTTAGGAAAAGATATAGGAACGAGGAATTCCCTAAAAATGTCAAAAAAAAATAGAAACGTAATAAAATAATAACAATTAAAATCCACAAGACGATATTATAGTTGTATTAAAAAGTAGTTTCATTGTAAAAAATATAGTGTCTCATAAACGTTTAGTTCACCACCTACGAAAGCATTCTTCCCCAAGAGAGTTGACCTATTCATTGTCCTAATTCAACCAGAGTTTTAATGTAGAAGCGCTTCGCAATTGTAACAAGGAATTATTTTAAATTTTCATATTAATGTATACTTTTTCTATGTTGAAATAAAGAACACATTAAAATAATTAAAATCTCAGTCGAGTAACGTTGAAATGTAATGCTTTTTTAATGATTGATTCTGATGGCTGATTTTAATTTAAAATATGTATGCAATCTGTGAGTGGTAAACATGTAATTTAATTACTTTTAAAATTATTATTATTATTACTCGATGAATAAATTATGTCCTGAGAGATTGAAACAACACCTTTTGGAGAAATTGTTAAATAAATAAATTAATTCCTTTAATCAACCATTCAATTACATAGTAAAAATTATATTACAATAATCATCATCATATCAGCCAAAACACGTCCACTGCAGGACAAAGGCCTCCCCCAAGGATCGCCACGACGAACAGCTCTGCGCTTTTCTCATCCAGTCTGTCCCAGCGACTTTATTCAAGTCGTCGGTCCATCTTGTGGGAGGTCTGCCTAGTCTGCGTTTGCCAGCACGCGATCGCCATTCAAGAATTTTTCGGCCCCAACGGCCATCTGTTCTGCGAGCAATGTGCCCCGCCCACTGCCACTTTAATCTGGCTATTCTGAGAACTATGTCGGTAACCTTGGTCTTCCAGCGAATCTCCTCATTTCTGATTCGATCGCGTAAGGAAACTCCGAGCATAGCTCTCTCCATTGCTTTTTGGGTGACTTTGTGCCTTCTTATGAGGCCCATTGTGAGCGACTACATTTCAGTTCCGTATGTCATCACTTGCAACACACACTGGTCAAAGACTTTCGTCTTAAAACACTGCGGTATCTGAGACGAAAATATTTTATGCAGCTTCCCGAACGCTGCCCAGCCGAGTTGGATTTGATGATTAACCTCTTTGTCGAAGTTGGACCTACCTAACTGAACTGTTTGTCCAAAGTATACATACTCGTCTACACCTTCGAGTGCAGTGTATCCTACCTTCACTGGAGTGGGTAGTACATGGTCGTTTGACATAATTTTCGTCTTGGCCATGTTCATTTTGAGACCCACTTGGTGTGAGACTCTACTAAAGTCATCGAGCAAAGCGCCGAGATCTTCCAGGGTCTCCGCCATGACTACAATATCGTCGGCGAATCGAAGGTGCGAAATGTATTCGCCGTTGATGTTAATGCCATGTTCCCTCCAGTCCAGAAGCTTGAACACGTCCTCCAAAGCAGCGGAAAACAGTTTCGGAGATATGACGTGTCCCTGTCTTACAACTTACAATTATTCATTACAACAATAGAGAACGGTTAACAAATTCGTACATTTATTATAAAAATCTTAATCATTATGTATACTTCAATGGTACAAAATGGTCGTATCTCAGTGCAAATTTTGTAGACAACGGTTTTGGTTGATCGATGTTAAAAAAATTGAACTCATAAATTATGACTAAATAAATATAAAACAATGAAAGTGTATTAAAACCTATCTACATATTAGCTAGTACGTGGTTCCGACCTTAACTGGGACTTAAAAGAATACTTTTAATTTTTTCCTTACAACATAAAAAACATCATTTTTATTATATTTACTCGTAATTATGAATATGCTACCCGGCGACACAAACATTTTATTACTAAAATTTAAGGAAATTTTAATTGTGTATGAAATACTATTGATATAAAATTTATTAAACTATCCTTCTTAGGTTTTAAATTTATCTGAACTTTTTGTTACTGATTTATTGCTCTTCACGGTATTAACAAAGAATACTAAATTCATCTATTTCAAAGATGACTAACTTAATATAATTTATAATACTTTATATAATTATTAACAAATGATAACACTTTCTTATTGTCGTTTATTTTAATAAAAATGTATGGTTTAGCAATAGTGCCAGCATTTACGTCAAAAGCGCTTTGATCAGTGAAATAGGTACATACGTACTAGTGTCAATTGGCGTGGATTTGAAGTCTGTGTACACTTGGAGACTATAAACAAAGTCTATTAGCTCTTAGGAACATTGATAAACGAGACAAAAAATAAATATTTAAATAACGCCAAAGAAAATTGTAGTGTTGTAACTCATCCCAATAAGAGTAGAAATAATGATCTCTAATGAGTATTCTATACCAAAATGATAACACGGTTAGGTTTCGGTAATTTGCAACAGGTATAATTAAATGAACATGAACCGAATCGTCGTGCGAGACACGGTGTTGTGTGCAATAGGTCGTTAATAATGTTACTTATTATTTCCTACCTTCAGCAGTCGCTTTTCGACCAGTTATTATTTAAATATTTTTAATAATAGCAATACTAACATACTATTAATGTTATCTTTCGTATTAAAACACCATCCCATTTTTGTTTATACTACAAGAACTTAACTTTTCCTTCATTTAATTCTAAGTAAATAATTTCTAAGTAAGTAATTTAAACTAAGCGTTAAAAGGTTTTTTTCTTCTAAAAACATCATCTTCACATTTTCCGCTCAGTGTCTATTTCATTGCATTCTCCTTCCTCACATAACGTTTACGCGATCGGCGTCTACTTTGTTTAAGCGGATATCGATCAATATTCAATTTGTTGCCCAAACACAGGCTTGTTTTCGAACGGTATGGATGCTTAAATTTCATATCGATTTTGGTTATTCATCGGGATTATAACGACCGTATGACGCTGTTAGAATAACCGATTTGCCAGTTTTTATATTTATTGGTGTAGGTGTGTTCTTGAATCAAATCACTTGCTCTTACTACGTGCTTTTAGGTGACGCGACGGATAGGGTGTACCGGAATAATTATTACGCCTACTCATTACTGTGACCCTACTTAGGATATTTATATTACGTATGTTTGCGCGATGTCTATCTACTTTAGGAGTGAATAAAGATGACAGGAAAGATGAAAAAGTGTGTACAAAATAAGAAATAAACAGAAAATTAGTAATAATTCTGTTTTTCTTTAGTTGTTGTTAAAAAAGTCAGATACGATTCCATCAGTTATTGTTGTTTAGCTGGCCCGTGGCGCCGTCGTGGGGGTCCTGACTCAATTCTGGGGCCACATGAGTAATGGAGATAGGCTGGTGATAGATTTATTCAAATCCACCTGACTAGGTGCAACTCTTATTGTCACTCTGCTGCCATAACATAGTTGCAGTGTATCAGGAGTGACAAATACGGGAGCCAGAGTATTCAGTATGAGCACAGTTTACTATCCACGGCCTTATTTTTATTTAATACCAAGTAAAATGGAAATCAATTGTAAGAACTCAATTTCAATACCAAAACAAATATTTTTGGTATTTACAAATAATTTTCGTAAATTACTATCAGAGAACTCCTTTAACACCATGTCAATTTTCCAAAATATAATTATATCTTTATTTACTATTTAATAGCATATTTATTACTTAACAGCATACAAAACGATCTTATGTTTTCTTTTGTTCTTTGCTCCTTATTTAATAATATTTTTAAACAAGTTCACCTCTCGACATGTAAATTTTTTATCAACTTTTTACGTAGTCATGCATGGTTAGTGCTAGCTTTTAACCGATTGGTTTCTCTTTGATTTCATTTTTTTTTCAGGGAACAAAAAGAAATATGATTCCTTGTTCCAGCAATAAAAATTATGTGAGTTAAAAAATAGATATGATCGTTTGTGGATCCGTTCATAAATTCTGATTTTTTTTAGGCCGTAGATGAGTAAGCGTGTTCGCCCAGAATAATTATAGCTCTCACAACATTGACTGCCGGAATAGCAAATTATCTTTTGATAGCAGAATGATATTGGAGGTGGAAGCTTGCCAAGCGAGTACAAAATACCCTTCAACCATTCAAAGTACTCCTGAGGCCCGGGAATCGAACGCTGGACCTGCGCGTAACAAGGTAAGCTCTATACCACTGTGCCACGGAGGCAATTATAACTGTAAATAACTAAAAAAAATAATTGTTTTTTTTTGTTTCTATATACTAACTTTATTGTGAGTTTACTGTGAGTGGTGATAAAATGCATTTTGTTCGTAAGTTATATTTTTATACGTCATAAAAATTGTAACACCGTAGTAAAATATCCTATCATTGTAATAAAACAAGTTTAAGATGTTACAAAAATAAATGTCTCTATATGTTCAGCAAAGTACAATAGGTTAACGACTGCATGTATACTCATACCTCGTTTATCGATCGCATGACTGTATTTTTATGTAATTTTTACATGATTTCATAATGGGAAGACAAAGCTACGTTAAATACAGGATAATCGATTTATTGGCTAAATCGATTTGATCTTTAAAATATATGTTAAACAATTGTGTCGAATACATATTTGTTTTTTTTGTAATTTTTTATTATTTTAGAGCCTTTGCACTAGTTACATATCAGTCAGCCTTATCATTTCTTACACTAATAAAAAACAACTAAAAACTATATGAATTAACTCATATACTATGTATAATTATTTTTTATTATAGATTCATTTTATTATTATATATTCGCTGTAATTCTTAACAAACCCTTCGCCACCCACTAGGTGGACCGAAATTTTGGTTAGGATAGCAGGTCTACATGAGGAATATGGAACACCGCATATGTTGGAAGGTGTTGTGGAATACCAGTCTTCAGCAATGGACTGACACAGCCCGAAATTGTTATGAAAGTGTTATGTTGACATATTTCATTCTACTATTTGACAAGACCTCTCTTTCTGTTATCATTGTATTATTTTAGAACACATTTAAATAAAAAAAAATTGACATTAATGATTACATTTTGAAATAAAAAAATTTCTCATCGAAGTAGTATCTAAATAGTCTACCATAATAATTAATATTATAATTTTGCTTTTTTTTATTTTATTTATAGTTAACAGCCTTATTTCCAAGAGGTTTTATTGTTTTTTCAAGTAATAGTTTTTACATATTTTTTTATTTGTTTTTCTTTCATGTTACGTATTACAAATATAGTAAGACGAATATTTGTTATATAGTGAATGTTGTGTTTATTTGTTAAAAGAGTAAGTGTATGTGTTCGTATAAGAACTGTTTAGTTTTAAAATGTTTACTGTTACGAATGTTACACATACTACACTGTTAGTACACCTTTTTTTTGTAAATAATAATATTAAAAATTAATACTAACATGAAATAAATATACGAAATACTATTTTCATTTTTATTTCTGACTCGATTATTTAACAATGTTACATTTTCCAAGTTAGATACCACTCAGTTAACTTGTAAACTCGCCGTTTTAAGCCGCAATAAAGATGTATATTATGACGTCACGTTGACCCGAGACGGAGGTGACAAACTTTAATATGACCGCAGGAGTTTGTTTATGACCCGAAGCTTGTCCACAGCACCCTGCAGACTGCGAAACTCCCATATTTATCTAAAGGATACGTGCCAGAACTTCTTTGATACAGTTTAAATTTAATAGCAACAGTGTTTACAGAATATTTTTTATATATTTATTTGAAAGCTTTAAAGAGCAGACGAACTTTGTAAAAATAAAAAAAGGTTTTTTTATTGGTGACAGCTATTACATAATTTTTAATCACTAACTTCTAAAAAACTGTTTGAGGAAAACTGACCGAAATAGAACCTCCTATAGTTAATTTTACAATGAAAAAGAAATTGCAAATACATTAACAAAAAAAAAACAAAAATAACTTTTGCCTAAAAACTAATTTCAAAATATGCCCTAAGACACGTTTTCGTAAGGTTTTGGAATAGCATATTATAAGTAAAATAAAATAATCAATTTTGTTCGATAAGAAAAAATATACGTGCGCATTTTCACAGAATGAATTAATGTTAGAAATATCAAACAATGTAAAAATAAAGTTTCTTTGTTTTTAACTATGCATAGCAAATAGTAATTTCGTAATGTTTGACAATAACCTACTAAATTACTCTATATGCAAAGAAAGATAAAAAGGGTTTAAGGTTATAAAACAGTACTAAAATAAATAATTATTCAAATTAAACAGTATTTAATTTAATGTCATATAAGAGTTGATGTACTCTCTCTCAGAAACCCTTTTGTTAGACACAGCGTTTATGTTTGTTGCCGTGCAGAAAGAAATAGTGTGCAAATGTTACTGCATGATGAAGAGCGGTTTAAATATTTAAATTACTAAGGTCACATAACTGACACCTTGTATGTCAAAGTGTTGACCGACTTATAGCTATAGGCAGATACTTAATATCAAATAAATGTTTGTATCACAACAAAGTTGTATAATAAATATGTTGTTTAATAATACATATATTAAAATGATGGAATAGAAAAGGTAAAAAATAAACGTTTTCTTGAATATTTAAACATAATTACATATATTGAAATTTTAAAACGAAATGATTTAAACAATAAAATTGAGTCCACCCAAGCGCATTAGATACCCTTACACGCCCACAAAACTTTTGGGATTAATCGTACAATTTACTTTCCAGTACCAAAGCAAATATCAAGAGAGGCCCACTTAAATACCGTGAGAAGGTTGCGTTATATCTATACACACACAGAATTTCTTTAAACACAACACGTGTAAGTAAGCAGTTAATTTTTTTATTTAGTTGGTAATTTAATTAAACATCATTTGTATTTATTAATATTGTTATTATTCGTATTACGAAAATTAAAGCTGTCTTCAAATATTTGAATGTTGGTAGACCACTTCCGCCAGACACTTTCCTGGATAGTATTACTGTAACGTCTTTTTTCAACCGGCAAAAAGAAGGTTCTCGAGTCGGTGCCCATCTTTTTTTGTTCCTTTTTAAGATTAACCTACCCAAATTGCGACAAATAGAATGCTATTAATAAACTTTCGCCATCCATCTATCTGTCTGCCAGCGAGCTAGGTATCATAACCCGTATTAAGTACAAAATTTAAATTTACACAGTTTGTATATTTGTATTGCCGCTGCAACAAAAAATATTAATAATAGGATGATACTTACAAGAAACGTAATTTTATTGACATTAATGAGACGTAATCCTTCGCATAATTTTTAACTATTATTTGACTGATGTTTATGTTTGTAGCTCGCGATAAATTGTACTTGACGAGCAATTATTTATCTTTATGAAACTGTCTGAAGCAGTTCCTGAAACTCTACAAAGCCTCGTTATTCGTTTTTGATGTAAAATCTTAACAATGAGGGAATAGCGCTTCTTCAAAGTAAATAACAAACAAAAAACGAAACGATAAATCGCATTGTTCGCAACCAAATCCAATTCCGATTTTATGGTTTTCCCATCAGAATATCACATAAGAGGCTAACCTAAATTTAATTAAGTTCCTTCGATCAAGTGGTTTCTTTAATCCTTTTTTAGTAGGTAATTTGCAAATAATTAAATCCTGTAATGAAATATAACAGAATTAACTAAATAGCACTAATACATTACGTGATATTTTTTTAACATTTTCACAACTTTAAATTAAGAACTGTAAACTGTAACTATTTTTCTTCTGTTTTCTTATGGCTATCACGCCACATATATATTTAATTTTAATATAATACGTCGTTTGATACAATGATATTAAGTTTATTTTTTTACATTATACTTGACATAAAAAGATGTTAACACTAGTAATTATTAATATGCATTTATGCCTATTCTTATTTTTAATAACACTTCTTACAAATCCTATTTTTTTTAATTACAGGTAATAACAATATGACGATAACAGTAAAAACTTCGAAGTCAAACAAAAATTGCATTATCTTACAACAAAGGCAAAACAATAAATAAAATTTAACCTTATTCTTTTTTTTATCAGCTATTGGCCAACACTTGGCTTCAATTCCACCTGATGTTAAGTGGCAACAAGGCCGTAGATGGTAAAGCGTGTTCACCAAAAATACATCTGGCTCTCACATGTATGACAACCCGAAAAGAGCAATGCTTGTGCTAGTGGTAGCTAGCCAGGTGGGTTTGTAAAACCATACCACCATCCAGACTCCACTTCTCCTGTGGCCTGGGAATCGAACCCGGGACCTTCGCGTTTCAAAGCAAGCGATTAAGCCACTGCGTCACAGAGATAGTCGAAATTAAATGGACAAAAACAAAGCTCTTATCACACCGGATGAAAACCCACTTAATAGATATATTTAAAAAATAAAAACATATTAATTTGTACTTATAAAATACTTAGTCCTGACTGATTCACTGACTGACTGACATATATTTGAACACACAGCCACAATCGCTGGTACTAGAGAAATGAATTTTTTTAATTTTTATTATAAATTATATATTTTTTCTATATGATTGTTATGAACATTTTTGGTTTATTAACTTTTTTTCTTGATAATTTTAAACAACTAGGTAAAAATCATATTTCGATATAATAAATAATCACTAATAAAACTACTTCGGAAATTTGATTTAGCGCACATTACTTTTTCAAATAACTTCGGGGCATAAATCATCTACCCTGAGTCGGAGGTATTTATGTTGGCCGTAAATCAATACAACGCAATTCCCTTATTTGGATAAGTTGGCAGTGGAAATATTTGTTTTGTCTCGAAGCAAGAAAGTACTTTATTCGCGATGAAAATGCGAAAACGTTCAAAGTATATTTCTGCCTATCGAAATTGTTGCGGAAGATTTGTTATTGGACTTTTCGTTTTACAAACTTCAATACGTATAAAATTACGGGTATATTTTTTGTTTTCATTAATAATAATTTGAAAATTTCAATCCGCAAAGAATTTATCGACACCAAGCATTTACTAACATAGGCTAAAAGAAATTGTCCAATTTGAATTTCTCCAATGAATTAATTACCGAAATAGAAAGAAACTAACTACAATTTTTAATATAGACTGTGATTTTGGTAATATGCTTATGCCACATACTTATTCTTATTTGTTTTTTGTCAATGTTGGAAGCTATATAGTATTATTCATAATTAGCTAATTAACATAACTTCTAGTATTAAAAAAAACAAATAAGAACAGAAACGAGAAATAAGCATAATAGCCTATAACAAAGTTGGTATTAAAAGTTATCGTTAATTAGTTGAGAAACAAAATGACCAAATTAAATACTCTAACTATACTATAGTCTCTACTGCATTTTATAGTCTTTTAAGAGGTATATTTTATATTCTTTACACTTTTGGGGCGTAATAAATTAATGGTGTTTCTAATAAAGAAATGAAACAGTTATTACCGTGAACATAAAGTCCATACATAGATGCAATATTAATTGTTATGTACATCTTATACGCATTTTATTAGTACAACAAAATATAAAAAATAAGGCAGCGTCAAGGTGACGTTAGCAAAAACTCGTAATTAGTGGAAAACAAAGATATTACGGGCTCTCTAATAAATGCGTTGCGATAGAGTTGAATGAGAATAACAATTAATTAATTTTAAAAATTGTTTTTGTCCCACTTTTTTTCTAGTTAATATATTTAAATTATCCTATTAATTTAGGAGTTTTTATTTAATTTTTCAAATTTTTGTTTGCATTCATTACAATAGTAATTTTTACTTAAAAACTATTTTTTCATCATTTTATAAACACATTGTGTTTTAAATGTCTCCGAGAAACCTGTGTATATATTAATAATAGCCGATCTCAATGTAATAAAATAATAAATAAACTGTTTGAATTACGAAGAAATATTTTTGCAACATTTCCTTTTTTGTAGGATTAATCACTGTTTTCCCCGATCAGTGTTTTACGAATTAATCATAACCAGCAAATGTACCTCTACTTACAAAACTACGTATGTTTGAGTTAAGTTAGTTTTGCCTCTTTATATATTTTTGTAATGTAATAAATATGGTAATCAAAGTTAAATAGAACCTTCATAAAGTTGTTTTATGTTCTTTCTATTAAGCTTATACTACTTTCAGCAACAGTACCTAACACTTCAACTAAGTAAAGACATGAGATTTAACGAGAGAAGTGTAAATGCTATTGCGAACCTAAAGCGGAACAAATCGAGGTATACATACCTCTGTAAGAGACAACATTTTATCTTTATCTTTCTCGTCGTGTGATTTCCGTGTTTGGTTACTAACATTAGCCCAAGATATTTTTGATTGCGTACTTTGTTGATAATTTGATTATTAATTTTTAAAAGTTCATGCTCATTAATTTTAATCATATTTGTCTTGAGTATGAGTTGGTTTTTGAAACGTCAATTAACAAATGTTGACATCACCTGTTTAATAAATATGACAAAGATAGAAAAGGCTGGTACTATTGACATACAATGTTGATCAATATCGTATATATTTTATACATATATTATGAACAACAAATAATAGTATAATAATTAAACTGGTATAATAATTAAATGATGATACCTCGGTGATGCCAAAATCAATAATCAGGGCTGAGTCACATTTTTACCAATTTTTATTATTTATTTTCTATTTGATACCTTAGATAATAACATTTAAGAAACATTTCATTTATGTATTTATTTTTAAATTGTATAAACGAAGTTCATAGCAGACTGTACTGAAGGCTTTTTTAAATCTGATGGTATATGTCGTTGGTCAATATTAATTTTTAATTTTGTTATTGTAGATAATGTATTTGATTTTTGTCCAAAGCCCTATGTTTAAAACTTTGCGAAGTGAATTATATAAAAGGCTCTTTAATATTTTTCACTAACACGTTGACGCCAGAGTGACCCACCGGTGGGTCACACAAATCTCTCATCACGTGGTAAGTACACCGATGATACACTCACAACCTTGAAAATCTTTAGCGGTAAATACTTTAAAAGAGTAGTCAAAGATGTTACAGTATTAAAATATGGATCATATCGTTATTACTAATATTTTTGACATTACTTTTTTGATATAAAATCATCCGTAAAGCTTTTATTGAATACGCTTGCCACCCCATAGGGAAAAACAGAAATCGCCGCCAGCGAGTCCATGTTACGCTAAATAAGAGGCATTACGAAATCTATAATACGAAAGTAATTTACCTAACGATGAGTAACACATATCAAATTATACACTTATATCAATCAATTAATACTTTATGCAAATGAAGAAAAGAGATATAAATAAATATTTACATTTCAAATAACAATGGAACTGAATTAAGAACAGCAGCAAATCCAATGAAATTAGACAGTTATAAAGGCAAAATGAGTTTTCTCCCGTATACATTTGCATGAACGACAAGTAAATTTGCATGTTCTTGCATAAACGTGCCCTCTGCAACTTTCATGCATAAATAGATTTCTTGCTAATATTTTGTAAATTTATATTTCATTGCTATAAAAAAGCGGCGGCTTTTAGTGCCGTTTTCATGAACAAAATTGCCTTTGTCTGTTTGTTAAACTTTTATTTAACGAATACTTTCATGCCTAATTATATACCAAATCAAAATTCAAGCGTGGTACGTTATATTGAATATTAGCATTTTTCGATGAAAAAAGTATAAAATTCTGCGCCTACAGTTAACAAATACTTTTCAGATTACGAACACTTATAATTTCCACACAACTTGGTATTTAAATTATTTTGTAACGAACTAAGAGCATTATACAATTTACTAAGACTATATCAACAGTCCGGAAAACGTTTATGATTATTTCCTCTATTTAACAGAAGTCCTACAATACACACAGAGTTCGACCTACTTTATGCTACCGCTGAATTTCAGCTGCATTGTTTATTCAGGTAGGTTACAGAGAGAACTAGACGCTCGGCTCCTGGAATCTCAATAAAGAGACGTGTATGCTATTAATGCGTTTATGTGTGGAATCGTTAGGTTTTATTACGTGCTTACGGGCTGACTTCACGAGGTTGTGGTTTAATTAAAGGTACTTTATTAGAACACGTCTCAAGACATGCAAACATGAAGAAATCATTCTTTTATTAATTCAATACGTTAGATATAAAAATTGATATTTAATAAATACTTCTTAAAGTCCTTATAAATAGTAAAAACAAGCATATAAATTGTAAAATAGTCGATTCCTATTTCCACGAATATACTAAACTCACAATGAACGTCACAAAGCAAAATGATATGAGTCATAGGGGCTGTAATTAAGATATATTGATTTCCTGTACATTTTCCGGTTTATTTGTACAATAATCAATCTGAAATTGGTAGGAATTTCATATAAATTTGTATTAAATTTTTTATAAACTAAATTTCAAATCTCTCCTCAAAATTTAAAACGCAAACATCTTCGGAACGTAATTTCGTTTCAAGAGAAGCTTTTCTTCGGGCGCTTTGGCAAACTCCATCCAACTAATCCAACATGAAAATTGACTCTTATAAAAAAATATTCACTTAAATATAAAAAACGTGTCGCTATAATTAAACGTTATCAGTCTCTCCTGTCCTGATTGATGTTTACTTGGATAATTCAATTCTCTTTACAAATTTAAACAAATTTGTTAGGTCAATGATATATATGATTGAACTTTAACAGTTACTACTAAAATCTGTATTTTAAATTTTCTATATGGTTTCTTATTCGTCATTAGTAAATACTGGCCAATGGCGAAATGACCCTGATAGAAGAAGCAAAAACTATTACAGTATTATATGGTATAAAAGAGAATATTTAATATAACTATAAGTAACATGTGTAACCGCAAATTTTCTCAAAGAAAATACGAAATTTTACATTAATTAAATCGTCACCACAACTTAAACAACAAAATCCAAGGCAACGACTTCTTAAAAGCGTTACCATTAGTAACAAAAATACTTTCTCTTTGATAGGCTTTTTCATCCAGTACTACTTGCGTAATTATCATTTCATGAAGTGTTCTTAAGAGGTTTTCCTTGTTGATTATTTTATAAAATCCGTGGTATTTAGGCTTTAAGAACTGCGAAAAAATTATTTAATGGATACCCTAAATAAAATTCTCACTGTGTTATTTATAAAACAAAGCAATGTACTGTTATATGACCTGGTGACGAGCATTACCACGTCTATGACAAAAGCGCCAAATAGAACAGACTGCATAGTACCAAGTTATGGTCAGAACCTTGAAGCGTATATTGGCATGTCTCATTAGCACCACAATTGTACAAACTCTGGCACTGTTTACATAGACACATTACCTATTACCAGCAATTTCATAATCGCCAGCAATGGTATCTCTGTAGAAAAATCCACGAAAGATGTAAGTATATTGTGCATAATGACTAGGACCGACTCTGCTATTGTGATCTCAAAAAATATAGTGATAAATATAACTAGCAATTTTTCATTTCATTATTTTGCTATTTTTAACAATCAAAATCAAAATTATAGTACATGCTTATATAAGACAAAGGCAAAACATTGTAATCGCCACCGCAGTGTTTAGAAATAAAATAAAATAAATCATAAGGGAGATCAGATTAAAATAATTACATGACGCGCGGAATAAGAATTTTCATTCTTACCCTACGTTTTCATCAAGATTAATGGAACCGACAAATCCCGAATGTTTCGCATTAGAACGTATACAAACGTAACTTTCGTCGCCCTATCTCTATAAAGGCGACTTGTATGCCATTAACGAGGTAATGTTTACATCGTTGGGCTTTATGCCTTCGCACGGGCTACCTTCACAATCTTATGCCTCAGTTAAATGAACTTAGTTAACAAAGTGAATCCTGTTAATTCCGAATTACCATAATTATATCGTATTTGTGGATAAATATAATACAAATTTGGATTTTTTAAACGGTCTTTATCGTATAAAACTTGTAAAATATTTGCCACAATCAAAAATATATAATATTAAACTCTACTTCCAAAAGAATATCCTTGGAATATATGTTCCTAAAAGTATATTACTTTGAGGACTATTAAGGATTCCTGCTAAACAGAAAATGTTTTACCTTTAACGCTATGGGCTAAAACTTGAACTTGATTTCAACTGATTTTAAGTGACAATTAGGCCGTAAATCGCAAAGCGTGTTCTCCCAAAATATCTGTGACTCTCACAGGTATGACTGCCGGACCACAGTAATGCTATTATGGCCGATTGACATTGAAGGCGATAGCTAGCCAAGCGGGTCTGAAAAACTCTATCACCATCCAGAGTACACCACCCACGTAGACCAGAATTCCAAATAGGAACCTCAGCATTACAAAAAAAGACCAAGCAAGAAAGCTAAGACATTTATTCGTATTCGGGTTATTGGACATACTTTTCTAAATAAACCTCATAGACTAAATCTCCAATTAGTAACAGACAGCGATAGTCGGCTTGACCACGATCCTGTCTGACGCAATTAAAAAAGCTAGGACGTTACCCTTAAGTCGTATAATTTAAACACCTAATAAATTTCACTTCCTCATAAAAAACTGTACTTCTGTTACGTTAGATCCTTAGAAAACTCAATTTGTAAAAATACTTTTCAATTTATTTACGCATTATTACCGTGTAAAATACAGAAACAATGGAATGAATAACTAAAACTCTTATTAATAAATGTTTGTCTTCGAATTGAAAAACTGAAACTGTTTCAATTGTTTGAAAACGAAATTGGATTGGAAGCGATGGCATTGCAAACATTGTAAGTACAACCATGTTGACCTTACAAGTTGAAAACGCAAACGGTTATAATGCTTACTACCCGATCAAAATATTAATCTTTCCAAATTTTAACTTAGGCCTTTAGCGATAATGAGCACATTACTCATAAAATGAGCGGGAAAAGACACCTAATGGTGACCGCTTACTGGTAGGCTTAAGGTTGATCGATGGATGAGATTACTGCAAACCTAAATAATTATTGCTAGAATCACCAGCAAACTGCGTCTTTTGGTTGGTAATTTAATAAAAAAAGCACTGTTTTGCTTCACACAGGGTGTCAAAGTCCACCAGCCAGTCACCCCGAAATTGTTAGGACGGGATCACCACTTTGATTTCATTTCTAAATCATCGCATTTTCATCTAAAATTTATTTGAGTTAACGGATTTAGAAAAAATAGTTCCGATGGCTTTTTTAAATTATTACCAGACTGTCTAGTCGAGTCTGCGTCTTTTAAAATAAAGTTTAACTAAAAGTTGAGCATTGTGAAATTAGTAAAAGTGATAAAAAATTATAAGAGGCAAGACAAGATAAATAATACAGAGAATGAATACACATGAAAGTAAGCCTACCAAGGAATTATAGATAGGAATGTCATAATAGTTTTTTATTCTATCGACTCTTAAAATTTTATTAAAATTAATAATTGGTTGATTTTTTTATCGGTTATAGTTTATTATTTTTATTATACACTTGGCCTTGATTTCACCTGATAATAAGTGACAAAGAGGCCGTTGATCGTAAAGCGTTTTCGCCTAAAATACATCTCTCTCTCATGGGCTCTCATATGTATTACTACCCGAAAAGAGCAATGGTGTTATGGTGGCAGATTGACATTGAGGTTGGTAGCCATCCAGGCGGGTTCGAAAAACCCTACCATCGTCCAGAGTCCACTTCTCCTGTGGCCCGAGAATCGAACTGGGGACCCCCACGTTACAAGGCAAGCGGGTAAGCCACTGCGCTACGGAGGCAATCAAAATTAAATAAACGTAATTTATGTTCGAAAAACTTCGACACAAACCTCCATAGTTCAGAGTTTCCGAGACGCTGATGACCGGAATAAGTGGAGGCGCATTGCAGGGGCTGTTTTAGCCAAACAAAATGCAGAGTCATCAACCACGACCACTCAGTCAAGAGGGAACGACTGAGGAAAGAATTATGTTACTTCTAATAACGAACATACAATTTTTTTGAACCATTATAGGCTCACGCATGACCTCGATTTCACACGAGGTTAAGTGAAAATGAAATTGTAGATGTTGAAGCGTTTTCATCCAGAACACTTCTGACTCTCACATGTATGATTCCTGTGTTTTAGTAGCCAGTCAATTAATCTGTCAGTACTTTTATATATACAAATTACAGACAAAACAGAAATAATACATATATAAATAAATACAGACAAAATCGTCTATGAGGTGTAAATATTTTTAGTAATACATTCAGGAACAAATACTTAAACACCTTATTTTTCGAAATAATCTTTTCTCAAATCTGACTATATAATTTCTGTATAATATTTTAAGTTTAACGAAACGAAATGATTGGAAGAAATCCGATATCGTTTGATCCACGTAAATCTGATAGGCTTGATCGTATGAACTTACCCATCAAACTTGAGCCAGCTTTGCGTCAATGTCTCCATATTCATATGGAATTTATCTTCCACATTTCAAAAGATCGACTTTTTACAATATAAAACAACATAATGTCTTTCTGATGGTAAAAGTGAGCTATGTAGTGATTAGTACAAAAACCTTGATAAGTAGAATGTTATTGAAAACAGTATGTGCCTTTGTTCTTGATAGAAATGCGCTTTAAAAGACAATGCAAATATCTAAAAATCATCCATCCAAATCAACCATCTTATCTATTTTCATCTGCAATAGCGCTTATATATCAGCCCATAAATGTGCACTAATTTATTGTAGTCCAGTGAAGTGATATTGTTTTTTATTTCCACGTGCAATTTTTTTCATTCGCTTGCGAGTGTCATTAGTAAATATATATTAATTTAACGATTGCAACACGAACAAACTTCACGAAAAACGCATTAGCTGCATTAAACTTATAACATCTTTCCTGTGATATAGTTTACTTTCATGTTGTATTAGATTAATTTAAATGTTTAATACATATATTTTGTTCTTATTCTTTGTTCGAAAATTAATTTGCATTCCGAATCTACTTTGCATAAATCCAAAGCCAATATTATTCTGAACATGTTAATTTCAATGGAAAGTTTGAGATGAATATTTAAATAAGAGCTATTTTTTACCAATTAATATCTATCACTGTTCATGTCAAAAAAATTGGTTTGAAATACAATAAATTATACGTATTGTTTAAAGTAATAAATACAGTTTACTTTAGTATGCGAAGATCTACACACGCATTACAGTTGTAACAATAGACAGTTTATTAGAATAATTTACCACATAAAATTTGAACGTATATAAAATGTTAAAGATAGTTAGACGGACAAAATACAAATACTTCTATTTTCGGTAAGTGGAACCACGTAAAATTTAGGATTGATAGATCATTAACCACTATTTTTTTTCCTTTTAACCTTGTGCAAAAACAGGTTTATCCTAATAAATTATTATTTTCTGACATTTTCGTCTAAATGCCTCTCCATTGCTGGGGGTAAGCGGTTAGTAATTTAAACCTCTAATTAACCACGGCTAGAGGGAAAAAATCTGAAGCTGTCATGAACGCTGAACTACTTTCATAGTTACGTAGCGTTCCTGCGTCTTCCAACACCTCTTTCATAAAATTAGCAATTTGTTAAACATTTCCTTTGTTCTGCTAACGATTACTGCAATATTTATTTTATATAATTACTCTTGAATTTTTATTTACTTATTTATTAGTTTAAAAATTTTAATACTCAATATTATGTACTGAAGGCGTTCTTATTTGTTGTTTATGGGCTAACACTCGATCAACTTCATGTGATGTTAAGTGATAATGAGGCCGTAGATGGTAAAGCGTGATCGCCCAGTATACTTCTGACTATAAAATCATACCACCATATAAAACTTAATGCGTGTCAAATAATTTTTTGAGGTTGCAAGGAACTTAATAAAAAAGTAAGTGATTAAGAAAATATGTGGATAAATTAATACACAAACAATGTACATTCAATCATATGTTATGATATGTAGATACTTGATAAACTCTGTCAAAAATAAAATGCAATAGACTGACGAAGCAGGAAAAGTAATAGTAACGTTCTACTATTTTAGGAAGATTAGGTTACATTAACATAAATTACATAAAACATTTTGTGCACTGCAACCACCATTATTATGTAATAATTCATATAAAGAGGTATTATTTCTTCAGAAAAGAAATACTATTTTAAAACTTATAATAAAATCGGACTATGTTCTCATTGAGTTTTGAAAATTTTAAACAAACGCCGTATTACTTTCCAAACAAAAAATTTTGTTATTGTACCTATGACTGAAAATCTAGACGAAATCTCTCCAAGGGTTTCGAAGACTATCTGGACCTAACAAATGATTAAGAATTCATTTGTTCATAAGATAATTATGGTGGAAATTAATATTTTTATTATTAAGTAAAAAACTATTATTTTACTGTTTATGTTACTAACAGACAAGCTCGTTTTATTAATTTGTGTAAAATGTATTTTATTATGAAAAATATATTTTTAGAGCATTTCTCGATATATCTGTGTCCATGTCTTTTTGTCAGATAATTAGGAGCACTTTGGACTATAATTCAAAATATATGAAACTTTATTTTAACTACAATGATTCTCATTTTCTCTCTCTCTCTTATGATATTTATTTCAGTGTTTCCAAATTGTTTTTATTATAATAAAAAGTGTTTCAGTAGTATAAAAGTTTGAAATAATTTTTTTTACTCAGTACACAATGACTGTCAAACAATATCTATTTTAAACATGTATTAGATAAACATTATTCTATTAATAAAATATTTCTTTAAAGGTCTGTTTCAACGGTCACTGCACCATCAACAGAATATAAAGAAATCCCCGGACCGTCATCTCTGCCAATTATAGGACAATTACATCATTTTCTACCTGGAGGTATAACGTAAACTAAAGGTGTAAAACTTTGTAGAAGCATGTACGAACCGCTGGGCCAGTCTACGTTATGTTCAATTATCTTTAAAACATGATACCTCGCCAATTTCACAATCTTAATCAATCTAACAAATTGATAGCAATAGATATGTGATTAAAATCAAATTACTTATTGTATATCAAAACAAACCTACGAAAAATAAAGAAACACTATGAATAACAGTCTAGGAGGCTCGAAGCGACTCTAAATAGCATAACAAAACCGTGGATTTTTATTAATTTAAATAATGGAAATTCTCAACAGGTTCGTTACACAATTTGGAGGGGTATAATTTACAAGATCACTTTTATAAAAATTATGGACCAATTGTTAAACTCGCTGGAGTTTTTGGTAAGCCAGATACGGTATTGTTATTCGATCCTGATTACGCAGCCGAGGTATGAGCTCATTCTGTTTTTGATATTTATTACAACACCGCATGCCTTGCGTACTAGCTTATTTAGAAACACAGGCCCTAGATTCGACTTCGAGGCCACGTGACTTGTGGAGTCCTGATATTGCTAGGGTTATTTCGAACCCGCCTACCTAGCTGCAATCTCAATATTGCTGTTTTTTGTTAAAAAAAATATATTAATTTTTTTTATTCACATAGCAAAATGGTAATATAGTTTAAAATAAATATAACTTGCAATTTTAGATACTTGTAGGAGAGAATCCATCACCCAAACGATCAGGATTTTTTTCACTGGAATATTATAGGAATGTCGTGAAAAAGGAAAAGGGTATCGATACAAAATACGGTGGACTTATTTCAGAGTAATAATTTGTTTTTTATCATTTGTAATATTTAAAAAAGTAGGTTTGTTTTCTCTAGTCGGTATGGGTTATTATTTGCTTAGAAACTTTATTATTATAATATACAGTTTTCTTTCTGTTTTTCTAACGTATTTTCAAGTAAAGCTCTTCTGTTATTTTATTAATCATTTACCAAAAAAGTTGTAAAGTACAAGTGCATAAAAACCATTTTGAATTCTCTAACAGGCAAATCTTGGCATAAAGAAATCGAAAGAATAGTAAATGATACAAATGTTTAATTAAAAATATTATAAAATACTTGTTCATACTTGTAGATACTGCAATAGTAAAAATTTACTGTAATAGTACCTTGTTTAATAAATGACTAAAAAAGATAAATATATGACATACAGATACAAAATGTGTTATTTAATTAGTCATAGTTTTTGAAGAGATAAGGTTTTTTTGGACCCCCAAAGATCGTTAAATTAATAATTTTATTAAACGTAAATTTTGCGAAAAAACTAGTTATAGATTGGTCGATTACGTAAATTATGCTAACGTTTAAAATCAAGTGCCTTTTAGAAATTATTATATTATTGTGATTATAATCACAAAACAACAAACCCCACTGTATAAATTGATATAGTATAGGAGTAGTAATAAAATTTTGTGTTTTAAAAAGTCAAACAGTTATTAATAGTATTATCATTTTCTTTTCCAGCCATGACGAAAAATGGAGGGAGCTACGCCATGCCATCAATCCCATCTTAATGCAACCTAAGTCAATTAATTGTTATAATTACTCATTCCAAGAAATAACACGAGAAATGATTGCCAGGTTTTATCATATTGTACTAATTAAAAAGGAATAAAGACTTATGCAAGAGCTGGATTCCTTTTCAATCCGCTTTATATATTCCTTAAAGGAATCATTCTAATAACAACATACAACCTTTTCTTTGTTTTGAAGGATAAAGTCTTTACGGAACGAAAAAAACATGATAGATCAAAAATTTAACGAAGAAATAGGTTTATGGTCAGTGGAAGTAACTGGGTTTCTAGCTTTTGGTCAACGACTTAACTGTCTAGACTTTGATTTGCACAAAGATTCTCCATCGCGACAATTAATTAAAAATGTTCATGAATTTTTTATAACATCGAATACATTGGATTATCGGCCAAGCCTCTGGAGGTACTATCCGACGAGAACATTCAAAAAAGCAATGAAATTTTATGAGGAGTCAGAAGCGTGAGTTTATTATGTTAACATTATTTATATAAATTGTTTAAAGATAAATAGCTTTTTGCCCGCAAGTGTACAACGACGACGAACATAGGATGCATATGAACATATGATAGATTCAATTGTATTTCTTATATAATTATTCGACAGAAACGAAGCCATAGTGTGCTAACATCGAAAATAATGCTATTTAATCATGTCGTCAGCGAATAATCACAAATTATTATCATATATCAAAAAATCAAATCTAAAAATTATTTACACTGAATACATAAGATTGACAAGAAATTAAGTACTTCAAATAAAATAATGGATTTTAATAAATTTAGCAATTAAATAATTTGTAATAAAGAACCATAAATTTTAAGATATTAGTTTTTTCGCAGTTTAATCGCGCAATACGTGAAGCAAGCTTTCGAACGGTACAAAATGGAAACTAATGAAAAGAATCGCATGGGAATTCTTGCAAGATTATCAGATATCGACCGGGAGAAAGCAGTTGCTTTGGTATCCGATCTCTTCAATGTAGGAATTGATAGTGTACGTATTCAACGGAACGTTATAATAAATTGTACGTTAATTGCAACAAAAACAGATCAATTTATCCAATGATTAATCTTCAACGAATATCGACGGCGCGATGAGTGTGTAATAATTATTACTAAATATTTTAGACGTATGTATATATCGACTATAAATTTTGAAGACTTTTTTTCATAGCAAGGCTTGTCATAATTTTTTAAGAAAATACCGGACAGTCATCTCCTTACCGCACGGCTAATATTAAGGTGACATATCGAACTCTATAATAATAATCTGCTGGGTTTGGTGAAGTTTGCGCTGTTAGTCTTTTTGACGACTATTACAGCTTCATCGAAACTGGCTCATGGATCCGGTGATCCGTGAGCTCTCCCACTACATTACTCTAGCCAGAGAAGCTGGCTTAGTCTGTCAAGTGGCGAGCTACGTGATAGTCGAAGTTGGGGCGCGCGCCCTAACCGCAACTACAGTTCGCCTGTGACGCAATCCGCGGGGGACTGACATTAAATACGGGCAAATAGTGAACAACAATTGAATTTACCTACCTATATATTATATCCCTAAAGAACATTGATTTGACAAACCTTCAATCTAGCTGTGATATTAGTGCAATAATCATTCCACTGACATTGCCCACAATACCTAATTTATTTTTTTCTTTTTCAGACAGTAAATTCTATAATATTTCTATTATATGCGCTGGCACTTAATCCTGAAAAACAAAATATCTTAAGACAAGAAATCCTTTCAAAACCAGATCGACGACCGTATTTAAAAGCTTGTATAAAGGAAACATTGCGATTCTTAGCTGTAGCATTTGGAAATTTAAGACAAGTTAATAATGAATATAATTTCAATGGATACGTAATTCCAAAAGATGTATGTATTTATAATAAAAAAAATATATAGACTAATTACAAGTTTTGCTTGACCACTACATATACATGTTAGAGAATTACTCAAATTTAAAATGTAAAATCTTTTAATATCTTAAGGTGTTCTGTGTCCAGTACCGAAACATTGTCAGAAATTTGTGTCACTTTACATTTATAGTACGTAACGAGAAACACACATCAAGGTAGTTTTCAATTCGACGCATCATTTTTATACACATTTACGTTAAACCACGCAAGTCATTCTCATTACGGGGTCCAATTTTATTGTTTTTTAATTTCTTAGATAAAAAGCTAGGGTTTTGAACCTTTCAACTTCTATAAACATTTTGGCGGTATCGACGATTTTTTTAATGAACATGGTAAACTATATATGTTGGACAGTAGATAATAATGACAGCGTAACTGTTTATGATATTTGTTCCAACTTTATGGTTGAATTATCGTCGGTTCTATTTTTAAATTCAAAATCAATGAAACATGACAAACAAGTTTTTCCTCCTCCTCCTTGTTGCAGACTGTGATTATATTTTGTCACCAATATATGAGTTTAATGGAGAAGTATTTTCCAAGAGCTCACGAATTCATCCCCGAACGTTGGTTAGTTAGTAAAGATGACCCACTTTACCACGGAAATGCACATCCTTTCGCAAACATTGCCTTTGGTTATGGTGCACGAGCGTGTATAGGTAAATTTTATATCGTGTTTGATTGTTGTTTTGTACATGAGTTCTTCGTTTTTGACTGTCTCCGTAGCGCAATGGTTTACTCGTTTACCTTTAAACGCAGACATCCCGGGATCGATTCCTAGGCCACGGTAGTAGTGGAGTCTGGATAGTGGTAGGGTCAAACCCGCTTGGCTAACTACCACCTTGACTGTCAAACAGCCGCCATTACAGCATAGCTATGTATGTTCCGGCAGTCACGCATGTGAGAGCCAGATGTATTCTGGGCAAACACGCTTACCAACTACGGCGTCATTGTCTCTTAATATCAAGTGAAATGGAGGCCATGTGTTAGCCCACCACTAGTTTGTTAGAGTAATATTATGTACCCCAATTTGATTATAGATATTTCATATATATATATATGTATTCTTACATATATGTTATTTAATTGATTTTTAGAACGACGTTCACAAGCATGACATTTCAAGGAAGAATTTAATTTTATTGAGACAAAATATTATTTTCAGGTCGAAGAGTAGTAGAACTAATGCATGAAACATTTTTAACTGTAATACTAGAAAACTTCAAGCTAGAATGGAACGGGGAGCCAATGAAAATACGTCAGAGTGTTATTAATTACTCTGATGGTCCATTTAATTTTGTTTTCAACGATCTTAAATAATTGTTTTAAATATTAATTTTATTACAGTTTATTTAATGGTTTCCAACGAATGACTAAACTGACCCAGAAATTGTTTTTTAAGATTAAATTATTTTTAAATTTTCATCACTTCTTTCTTATCGTGTGTCCTTCTTACACTGTATTGATATTGGATAATTATTTTATATTACAGCGTTCGTTGTAAAATTCAAGTCACGCTTAAATATATTTCGTGATGTAAAATCTATCAATTACCTTGATTGACTGCCTCCAAGGCGCAGCAGGGTGCTCGCCTTGAAAAGGGCGGAGGTCCCAGATTCGACACCCAAGCTACAGGAGTGATGGTGTCTAGGTAATGGCAGAGTTTTTCAAATCGGCCTATCTAGCTACCACCCTTAATGTCAGTATACCCAGCATTCCTGTTCTGGCACTCATACACGTAAGAGCCAGATTTATTCTGGGTAAACACGCTTTAACGTCTACGGCCTCATACTCACTTAACATCTCGTGAAGTCGAGGCCAAATGATAGCCCAAAACCTTTAAAAAATATCTGGATTACTAACTGCAGATAACATTAAAGAAGTTTATGTATAATAAAATAAACCCGAAAGCTTGTTAAAAGTTATTCTTACTAACTCTTTACTATGACGTGTGGTAGAAATTAACAAGGAAAATGTTTTTCAAAATTTATTTGGTAAATATTGTTTTTAACAAAAATGTTATAACTAAGTTTCATATCCTTGGGGAAAAAAATATAAAATGATGTAATTGACAAATAATTACGCAAAAAATATTTTTTTTTTGGATATTATGTTTTTAATTACTATTATTTAACTATATTAGATTAACTGCACTCTAAATATTTTCTGTGCTTAACTGTTTTCTAAGAACAATATCTTAAATGTCCAATAAATAACCAACAAAATCTTTTTTTCAAAAAATATTATTATGTTCTACGTAAAATGTTTTTATTTTCGTGACAAGATAACCTCCAAGCACTATGTGATGCTCCACAAAACTAAATTTAAAAATGTATCTTACTTAGATTGCTAAGTCGTAACTTTTTATTTTCAAATGATATGTGGATTACACGACAACAAATCTTACCGTCCCAGATTTTATAGCCGCAATACAATTACGCATCCTCGACGAGACGTTCTCTGAACGGTATTAAAGCGTTTATTGAGTTTCTCTGTTACATTTCAGGAGTAATCGGTGTTAAACGAAGATCTTTTAAATTATCTAGGAGATAACTACAGACATGAAGAAAATACATTTAATTATAACAATTTATATCAGATGTTTTAACGATTTTTTTTCAATAGTTATATTTTATTTTTAATAATCAAAGCTATGAATTATACTATCCACACTAAATTAAGCACTCAAACTAAAGTAAGCGTCAAATACAATACTAATATGTATACGTATAAAAAAACTGCATTAATCGTTTAAAAGAACATTTATTTTTAATTGAAGTTGCTTTCAATGTTTAAAACGTTAAGTGTTTTGTAACCGGCAACAAGCAAAAGCTTTTAAGAGCGCCTCATGAAATAATTACAAAAGCACAGACAGCGAAAAGCCTGCAAAGGAGGAAAATTTTTTGTCAGTAATGTCAAACCTTTCAAGAAATGTTTCCAGCTCTTATTTCATGTATTATTCAGTATGTGGCAAATTATACTATTTGTTAATTCATAAACGGCAGGGTTTGGTAAACAGGATGCAAGGTAAAAACAAATAATTTTTTATCAATAACCTTAATACTCATATTGGAAAAATCAGGTACAGAACATATTTATTCTAAAAGTTACGATAATTTTACAAGTGGCATTGTTGAATAGTTACGGCTAGATCTGCTGCTTAATGAAATATTACTTCTGTAACATACCAAGGATTACCCCTTGTCCACCTTTCCGCTGATGAAGATGGATCAACCCCCTACCCTCCTTAAATCTATATATTCATACTCAGTGCACAAATTAAGCAGGTTAGTTAACACTTATTTGCACTTAGTAAAAACAGATGGCGCTTGAAGTAAAACCTTTTTATCATTACAATGATGTAATAAGTATTAAAGAAACTTTATATTTTATTACGTCTTTTCAGTATCAAAAATTTAATATATATACAATGAAAACAATGAAATAAAAAAACTTACTTTTACACCAAAAGCACAAAATTCAATGAAAAAGGTAAAACGCCATTTTCCTTTATACGTTTAGGGCAAAGTAATATATCGCTCTTCGTTTAGTCCGCCTCATCAATCAGGGTTGAAACACCCTTAGGGTTTTTTCATGCGAATCAACTAATAGAAAACGGTACTAATAATATTTACGTATCTATAGTAAAATGTAACTTGAAAACTTGTTCATAAAGTTTAATTTCATTAGTTAAATGTCTAGTGTTAAAATGTTTAATAAGTGTTTATGTAACAATTGAAATTTGTATGACGATTAGCTTTTGTAATGTAACTCAAGAAGATGATATAGATATATATCTATTTTAACTATATATCAAATAAAATTTTCCATGCTAGTACACGCACTACACAGCCACGGCCATTTAAATGAATATCGGATTAAAGATATTTTAAGTGATATACATCAGGTAACAGGTTATAATAAAACAGATAATGAAATGAAGAAATGAATTAATGAATTATAGATTATAGATAATAAAAAATCCTCTTCATTGAAAATTTAAATGTATTTCCAAGTTTTTCCCGTGTCAATCGAACTGTTTACAGATAGTGAAATAGGGATTACTATCCAATTTGTATATAACACAGATATTAAATAGCATTACATTTTATAATGTAAACTTCGGGTCTATATAGTCTAAATATTCACTAGGTACGATACGTAATATTTCTCGACGTTTCGGCGCGAGTTGCATCAACGGTCGCGAGGCAGACTGATGTTGCTCAGCGTCGTCTTCGTGAATTTTAATTACTGCCCTCCCTTCGTGTTTATTGTCTGTCAATGTAAAACTGTGGAACTGGAACTGTAACATTACATTGCATAAACATAATCGTTTATGAAAGACGCTTTCATGGTACTAATTTTATTTTTTTCCTGTTCGTCCCTTTTTCGGGAACAGACTAAGATTTTCAAAACACTGTTATAGTGTTCTTAAAAAACATGCAAGACGATTTGCTCTTAAATTCAGTCGATAAATATTTTATAATATTAGTATAATTATTTTGTAAAAAAAAATCTAATGGTTTATCGACTTTTACATTTTCTCGTTTTTTGGGGTTTTTTTCATGTATTCTAGATCGTTTTTTTTTTAAAAATCTAATATTATTATGGGACCTACTTTCTTTTTTCGTTGCAGTTTATTTTTTTAATCAGTTATAGGCTAACGCGTGACCTCGATTTTACCTCATATTAAGTGACAATGAAACCATAAATCTTGCCCTTGCGTGTTTACCCAAAATACTTCGGTAATCATATGCTGGAACACAACAATAGGCTTTGTGACAGACTGACGTAAATGTATTAGCTAGCTAAGCGGGTTCGAAACCTATCTACTTACCACCATCCAAACCTTCTTTAGCCAGGAAATCGAACCCGGTACCTCCGCGTTACAAGGTAACCAATAAACCACTGTACACTGTTATATAAAAACTACAATCGTAATATAGTACGTACATAATTTTATTGTTATAAATGTATACAACTTAGACCCTCAGTTTAATAATTGGGTTTATAAAACAATCTCCGTAACAGCTAACGGCTCGGGGTTATCTGGAATTTAATAAGAAGCGGTCTCTAGATTATTATCACATGGTTGCCGAGAGTTAATCTTGGCGCCCTAATTCTTGGCAAATAAGATTCCCTCACACATCTTAAGTCAACTTATTTTTCTCTTTTTTACTAAGTAATTACAATACAGATTATTATTAAATTGTCATAAATATTAATTTCGATATCGATATAAAATTTGTTAGTAATATCTTATTAGTTCTTGATTAAAGGTGTTATGAAATATTTGATAAAAATAGAAAATATCAGTTATAATTAAAATAGCAGTGGAAACTTATATAACATTAACAAAACGTATGTATCATTCATCAATTATTTATGTGTATAACGTTTCATAATAACATTTATTTATTAACCTATACCTAAATACTTAAAAATTTTGTTATACAAGTAACTTTATATGTTAAGAAAGTACATTATCATATCACATTCTTCATAAAAATAGGAATTTAATTACATTATACTTTTGTAAACATTATTCAAAATCAGGAATAGGCAAATAAATTCAAATGGTACATATTATACTTACTTGCTTATATATTTAGTTACAACTTCTGCGGGGTTCATATAGTCTATATTTAAAAAATCGTGAATACAAAAATAAGTTCTTTTCAACGAATATTATAAAAGACGAAAAATAGGAAACGCTAAATTACTAATGTATAAGAATCATCAAAATCGTTAAAAGCTTCAAAAATCATTAACAGGTTCAAAATCTTACAATACTGTTTACGCTACTTATTTTAACTTGTACAAAACCAAGATCGACGTACTTTCTAAAACAAAAGATACGCATCGAATTGGAAATCTCTTTTTAAAGTCGGTTTATAACTTCATAATTAAAAACTTTACAATGTTTGCTTGCCTTCTGTTTACTACACTACGACTATATAAATAAAAGAAGTACTGCCCATAACACAAATTACACTACCACAATTACTAAAAAAAATATCCTATTTTTATCTAATTCTAAAGGAATTCAAGTTTAAACATCCTTAAAAGTAAAATTAAAAGGGCCCTTCACGTAATTCAAGGCGCTTTGATATTGTTTCAATGGACCTCCAAACCACTCAACGCGGAAATTTTCAATAACACGTGCGACGAAAGTTTCCATTTCCAATTCGGCTATGCGGCGACCTGTGGAAACAGTCACAGACTTCAGTCATTACAGTTGTATATTACCTTAAGATATAAAAACAATAATTAACTTTAAAGATGCAATTTATACGTTCGTACGATCCAAGCATGTTATGCAAATAAAATTACTTTAAGTAATACCGAACATGGTATAATATCGGACAAATTGTCTGTATGCATTACCGGCCAACAACAAAAGCAATATGGCCGATGACAGCTCAAGGCGCTCATTGTAAAAAATGCCAGTGTATATTTTCTCTAATAAAATACATTCAATAAATAAATATCTGGAACATTTCACACACAGTACTCTGATCCCAATATAGGTAACTAAGCAGCACCTGTAGTATGGGCTATTAGATACCGATATACATACATAGATTAAATGAATACTTAAAATATAGATAAAGAATCAAACGCGAAACAAACAAAATGTTCATCACATAAATGTTTGTCCTGAGCGGGAATTGAACCCGCGACCATTGGTGTAAGAGGCAAAGTTACTACTATTACACCAACGGGCCAGCCGCATTAAAATTGATGCTGTAAAATATTTTAAATTGCTTATCTCTAACAAACAATCACTGTAATTTATTTCTTTAAAGGAAAAGATAATTTTTATTATTTTCATTATGGTAACTCTCTATGACGTTGCAGCTTTTCAACATTTGTACCGTACGAGTAATGATCATTGCGATAATTGTAAATAACTTATTACCAATAGTAATAACTGTATTTTACACTTCCAATAATATTCAAATAACAAACCTATACAACTCCTAGTTCCAAAACCGAAAGGACTGTATGCGAATGGGTGCGCATTACCATGATACAATGGATCATCTTTATCAGCTATCCAACGCTCTGGAATGTATTCGTGGGGTCTTGGATAGTGGCAATCCATTAAGGCAGTGTACTGATGTGCAAATGTTACATAAGTCTGAAACATAAGAATCCCGTTATCAAAACAAATCTATAATTATTTCACTATGTAGATTAGTAAAATCGATTTATAAAGATTTTACAAAAATATAAATACTGAAATTGTTTTAACAATGAAACAAAAACTAATTGTCCGTGATGTTTTAATTTCCGATAAAAATGTAGTTTGATGTTTTTCCGTTGGAGAGTTTTGAGTATTTTTAATTTCATATTATAACTTACATGTTTGGGTATGTGATAACCAAGGAAATTGTACTCCTTAGACGTTTCTCTCATGTTCCCAGAAACTACCGGCATAATTCTCATAGCTTCTTTAATGCAGGCTTTGAGGTACCGTCGTTTCTCTGTGCCCGATAATATTTCATCTCTTAATTTGTTTTGCTTCTCAGGATTTTTCGCAAGAAAATATAATGTAGGTATTACGGTATTTGCAGCCTGTAATTTAACAACTGTCTATTAAAAAAAAAACTTTATAAATTTATTTGAAATATTTTTCTTTTTCGTCATTTCAAAATAAAGAGTTTATGACGCATATCCTTAAAGAAAAATTGCATGCTTGAATTTGCGAGTAGAATTTAATAGAGATTAATCAAACTAAGTTTCGTTGAACTGTATTTAAAAAACTAAAAAATCTTTTCTGAAATCCAAGCGGTAAATAGTGTAAATAAATAAATATCTGGGACAGTTCACACATAAAACTCTGGGACTAAGCAGTACCATATAATAATAAATAGCAAGATAAATCCCTCTATTTATATTTAGTATTCTATGAATTCACATCATTATATTCATAGAATACTGTATGAGAATATATAAATTACTAAATAAGAAAAATAAAGATAAATAATATATACATACAAAATAACAAAATACTACATATAAGATTATTTATAGTAACAGTATTAATAAAGTTAAGAAAATAGATACTCGTACAATATAAGACATGAAAGGTTGAAGCGTAAACACGGACAGAACCTGTGTGTAGACAAAAGAGAAAGTGTAGAGTAATAGAAATTGATAGAATAAAAAAATGTATTAGTATAATATAGAAATAAAGATAAGTTAACTTCAAGGAAAATGATAAGAAAGTTAGTAGATAGGCCCTATATAATATCAATAGGGGTGGAACAAGGTTTATGATAAAAAAAAACAATACCTGTAGTATGAGTTATCAAAGAACGATATACATTTTTTTGAAATAAATACTTAAATATAGATAAATAATCAGACGCAAAACAAACACAAATGTTTCTCCTGAGCTGGAATGAAACCCTCGACTCATGGTGTAAGAGTCATAGTTACTACCATTACACCAACGAGTCAATCAAAAGTAAAAATCTGAACCTAGAAATAAGTTCTAACAAATTTATTTTAAGCAAATAATTTAAGTTTTTTAATCTTTCGTATGAAATAAGCCGTGCAACGTTTTTACACAAAAATAAATATATAATCCAGAGCAAAATTCTAAACAGAGAATACTCACTGTATCCACACCAGCAAATAACAAATCACTCGCCATTAAATAGGCAACGTGTTCATCTATTTCGAGCAATTTCTCTAATATACCTTTTTCATGGTCCGACTTGTTTTCTTGTCGTAATTTCTCCTTTGCATTGTCAATAAAATATTTATTCAACCTTAAACAAGTTTTGAACATTGACAAGTATAAGAGATAATAAAGAAAATTTTTAAAAAAATGTAACGATCCGAACAGACTCACTTTTCCTGCTCCTCATATAACTTCATAGCTCTCTTGTAAGATTTAGTTGGGTATAATCTCCAAAGACTTGGCTTGAAATCCAATTTATCGGCTACGGCGAAAAAGTCATGTACAATTTGAATGAGCTTCCTCGCAGGGGAATCCGCAGGTAGATTAGGATCAAAGCAATTGAGGCGGCCGCCAAGTGCTACGACACCAATAGACTCCAAAGCCCACAAGTTCAATTCATTGATCAAATCGCCTTTTATCATATTATTTTCATCTCGTAATAATCTCATTCTGAAATTGTTTAATTTTATAGATACGATATGTTTTAATATATTAGTGCATTACATTTTGGCGTTATGATAAAATAACGATATTTTGACGAACATAAAATTTTATTAATAAATATATCAAGTTTGAATCAAACTTTACAAGAATCTGTGTGTAATGACATCAACAAAATATAAAGTTATTAACAGCTGCTGTACCTTTTTATCATATCTTTAGCCACTTCGTCCAAAATTGTTGAATAAAGTTTTATAGTTTTAGGCTGCAGCATAACTGGATTGACCGTTGAACGTAATTTCTTCCATTGCTCACCGTGACTGTGAATAATAATGTAATTTGACTTTATACTTTATGATACATTGATATTTACAATTTTTATAACACTGTTATAACCTTACCAACATCATAAAAAACTGTAATCACTTGTTTTGATCTTGCGTTATATGTATACGAGATGGGCGACTGTATTCGAAACAGCGGATTCGAATCAGCGATATTAAATTCTAAAACCGCAACAGATAGCAAGCTTATGGCGATATATTTAGTAATTTAGCAAAAATAGGAACATTTAATTACATCTTAAATGTTTTTTTTTAATTATTTTATTGTTTATTAATTATAAATTAATTTCTAAATTTATCTGTATACACTTTTAAAATGAAATTACATCGTGTACTTCGTTATTTAGCGTGATAAAAATCTGGCAGTTCCCAAAATTAAGTTACCCTGCAATAATGATAAAATATACATACTCTGTTACAAGTCCAGTTATTTCATTCGAGGTTCCTTTCTTTTTTTTATAAACTTTTCGATAATATTCTAGTGACTGGAATCCAGGGCGTTTCGGCGTCAAATTTTCACTTCTCAAAACCTAAAAGAACATGCAGTAGTTGCAATAAATACAATGAAAATAATTCTAAATATTTATGCATTTGTTTATAAATGTTAGCTTGTCTGGTTATACTTACATGTGCTATTGTCTCGGTGTCATATAATAATATTAAAGTGGGGGATCCAAACAATCCGGGAAGTCTTACAATCGGTCCAAATGTTTTATACAAACGATCGAACAATTCATATCCCTCGAGTTTGTGAAAAGTGCCTGGGATAAATGGATACATCGTGTTGAAGTATATCGAAATGGAAATTTGGGAATCCGTAGGAGAACGAATGACAACAATAGCATCAATGGAACGGAAAGTTTCATACGTGAAAATCTGATATTGTCAAGCGCAACATATAACGTCCACATACCATATGGATCAACGATTTGATGAAGAACGCAGGAAATTCTTGGATACAATTGGCAGCAGAAATGGATTATAAATTCCTATAAATTAACATCAATGGATCGAAATAACTATGATATGATGTTAAAAAGTGGCGGGGCTTTAACATTGTTTTCTTATTCATAATCTATAATTAATATGCACCGATATGAAAGGCAACTGCGATGGTAGTTATCAAATACATTTAAAGCAATGAAAGACATGCAAATGATGAAATTTGAAATTCTAAAATACATCACATTATACACCACACCGCATTTTGCCTTTGCAGCGTATATTACCTAGCAACACTCTAATATATTTGCCTCGGCAATATTTCCTTGGGGACATAAAAACCTGCTGAACCTCGTGCGCTGTCTAAAACAATTTTATTTTTATAAATATATTTAAAACACAACACTTATTTTACCTCCTGGAAGGAAGTGGTGAAATGAAGATGTAAATGGTAACTGTGTAGGGCCCGGTATCTCGTCCCATGATTTCAACTGTTGAACTGCTCCCGGCGTGTTGACTGCTCCACTGTTGACAGACGAACTAGCCCTGCAAGGAAACTTTAATACAATGTCGTCATAATTAGTTCCGTTAAACAATTATAGATGTAAATACAATAACTGGACACGCCACCTCAATGATATGTGACCTTAAAATTATTAGATGAAGTCAGAGAAAAGCTATGCATACCACTAAGAATGGATTATGATTCCACGTAAAAAAGTTCAAAGCTAAAAATAAAATATTAATGGAAACAAAATTATGTTCTAGTCTTTGTTAATAATTGTTCATTATTTTATGTAATATTATTATTAATTACCCCTCAATAATCAAAGATTAAAAAATAACATTAAACATAACACTTATTATCTTTCCTAAGTAGGTATCAGCGATAAACACGGTAGTGATAAATATTAAGATAAATAAAACCGGTTGTTATTACAAAGCAACACATCGCAATCAAGATAAAAAAGTTTTTTTAAATCATATTTAAAATTCACTAAACAATTAAATAATGGCGACAGATAACTATCAGTTAACTAGTTACATAAAAGGACAACTTATATACTTTAATTTTTACAAACTACCTCATTCAAAAAAAATCATATAACTCACCTCGACCAACCATAATTTTTTACGTTGATTTTTAAAACCGGTCTTAACTTCATCGTCTGCATTTTTATAACACGTTAATTTCACAACGAAACGATGCAATTGTCTAACAAGACAACGGTACACTGTTCACGATTAAAACAATATTTGTAATCGACAATACATCTATTGATATTTACACTTTTATAAAATGCGCATTACAATGATGCGGCTTATCAACGAGCAGTGTTATGATTGTGTGATGACTCTGACCTTGGTACAACCGTGAACGCACGCAAATAGAATCGGAATAGGAGTGTAGTAATCAACTTCAAACTAAACTGATTGATTTAGACTTCTAACCGCCATTTCGAACATTGTTATTTTTATTACAGAATAAAAATTTAATCTTAATATACAGCAACGGTTGTTTCAATAAAGTCAGTTTAATTCAAACAGAGGTCAATACTTTGCTTAATGTCATAACAAAATTATAATTTAGGAAAAATTAAAAGGATTAATGTAAATATGTAAAGCTTAAATTAATAAACAATAAAAATGTGTTATTATATTTTTTATACTAAAAGATGGAAAGACCGTGTTGTAACTCTAACGTATATAGCCTGTCCGTGTCTGTTTGACATAACTTCTAATATACACTTCACTCCGCTTATCGGACTTCTAGATTTAGTAACAATACTAATATTACAGAAAGAGAATGCCTTCACAAAGTAATCGTTTGTTAGTACTTTATGATAAGGAGACTGAAGTTTCAACAATAGAATGTGTATCCTACTTTCATTTTCAAATACATATTGGCAGCAAACAACATTTTCTTCGGCTCTTGTGAATTTTATAACATCTATTAATGTAGCAGAATTAATAAAAAAATAATAGAAACTTTTGTCAAGTTATAAATTGAATTCTTAAACCCTGCCAATAATTATTCAATAAATACATCATTTGAATTGTTTATGAATTAATTTTCCACGGATACTTTTACTTAAAATTTTAGTTTACTACTTTGAACGAAAAATTAATCCTCTAAAATTTTATTAATTAAATTACAATTCCAGGCAAATATTTATATTTTTATGTTATTGTCATATTTTAACAGAAAACTTGTAATATAATCTAATAAACAGAAACAAAGAACCATCTTGTTTGTTGCTAAAAAATTCTGTTGGTTTTATTTATAATCTAATTTGAAAACAAATTAAATTATTATTTTTAATTAATTTAAATATGATTGTGTATAAATATTCACTTAATTTACGATTAATTAGTAATGAGAATATGTAAATGAAACGGAATATATAATATTTTTTTTCAGTGTATAATATATATTCATACTTCATTTCATTGCTATGTATATAAAACGCATTGTATATATGACATGTAATTATGATTATTATATTACATATTTATGCAAAAAATATTTGCCTCCCTCGTTGCCGCAAACAGTTGAATGAGAGATTGCATAATTATATTGTGGTAGAAATCTGTTATATTTAATAACGAATAAACGATAGAGATTGTTTGGAAGAACAGCTATTTCTATTATCACCAAGGCGTAAAATATATTAATATATTGAAAAGGCTTACTAATTTATATACATACTAATTTCGATAGCCATTACATGATGGTACTGTAGTTTAAATGCTGCCGGTGAACAAAAAACTGCAATCGCAGATAACCTCAGAATATTAATACAGAACAAAAATATATGGACTTGGTAATTTTTATAGTGATCAATACAATTGTTTCGGATATTAGCATTCACATAGTTCATACCATGCATTATTATAAACATCTCTTAAAGCTAGGCAACTCCCCAAATGTCGCAATTATTTTTAGTCGGCAGTGATCACATTCCGTCGCGGGAACCGCACGCTCGTTTGTTACTCTACCCTTAAAAATTATCAAAATGCTGTAATCTTTATATATTTGTTTTCTTTCTATGTCTCATAATTATCGAAGTGACAATAACGTAAACGATAATTTTTTTTAACAATACAACGCCATCTAGTGGTACAGTTAAAAAGTTTAAAACGACAAAAGGTTTCAACAACTCTTATATAACAATTTCATTTAGTTGCCAATTTTATAATGATCGATATAATGGTTCCGGATATGAGCGTTTTCAAACAATTTATATCATCGATTTTTAGGATTCCGTACCCAAACATGAACTATAACAGATGTAACAAAGTTGAAATTTTCTCATATGGTATATTTTCGCTATCACAACAAATAATAAAAATGTAATAATTAAAAAAAAAACGTGATATTCGGGCTGCGGATTTGACTCGGACTTTTCTATATATTATAATATACGAGATGAAATATGCCCATGCCCGCTTCGCTGAACATAGAAGTGAATTTAAAAAATGATAAGAATTTTAGGGCATTCCAAAACTGACGGACAGAGAATATGTTGTATTTTGGTAAATTGAAAGTATTATTACAAATCCAGACACTAAATTTAATCATGAAACTCGATTTTACTTACAATTTTACAGGTTTTATTTTATTGCGTGGAATCCTAATAATTCTACAAAATTTAACCCTTGTCATCAGCTATCATCTAGTGAAAGTTCTATAGAAATCCGTTCGTCCGGAATACTTGGAATAGATGAAATACATTCAGAAATTTCATTTTTCTGGTTTATTTCCATTAATATGCATTAATAAAAAAATATTTTATTAATATAAACAAACATGTCATTTTACATATATATAGAGTAATGAAATGGACCAGTCACAGAGATAACATTTATACATTAAAAAAATCCTGCAATATTTTATAAAATTTAGTAAGAACTTAAGTAAAAATATATTCTCTGAGGCGGAGAATAATTCTATTTAAAAATATATTCTTTATAAAATACTGAGGCGCGATAATCTCCGAGATGGCGGTGCGCGTAATTTGGCCCTTGTCCTACAAGTTACGTGCTTCAGTAGTTCTCAGACGTGAGATAAATTTAAAGATACCCCAAAGGAGCCGGCGGACTGTGAAATCTTTAGAACTGGTTCCCCGTCTTACTGGACTTTTTGTAGAGCTTTGATAAAATCGGTGATTTGTAAAAATCCTTTCGACATTCAATGACATATGCTTTATGTATAAATAATTTTCTAACATCAGATATAATACAAGCAAATCTTTGCTCACAACAAGTAACCGTTACCTGTAAACATGTGTTCCTAAGTAAATGAACTGGTTGTTTTTTTTATATTGCCATTACCCTTATTTAACACTAATAAAAAATGAAAATGTAATAACAATAACTTACCTTGTCACATGTTTACTTTTGTTAAGATTAACCATTGATAAAAGTATTGTTTATATCATATATAAATATCAAATAATTAGTTTTTTTTATTCACCTGATCTATTTTTCCTTTTTGTCCACAATTTTTAAATTGATGCAAGTTTTGATGCGCCCTGGAGCTATAGAAAAATATTTATAACAAAAATCCTACTAATAAATTACGAAGACCTTAAGTTATTAATTTATTAAGTTATTAATTAAGTTATTATTAATATGGCATATTGTAGTAGCGTAAATGTTAATTTAACAATTTCAAATACCCACACCTAAACACAATCTGTAATAACTTCAATATGAAAAAAAATCTAAAATAACTCCGTAACAAAAAGTTGATAGTTATTCATCGCCTGAAGCGATTTTTAACTATTTATAAAAATACTTTTAACAATGCACTGACTAGTATCATTTCTCTCTTTCGTCGTTGGATTAATAATAATAGATTAGCCTATAACATGAAAGGGCTTTGTAAATTTACAGAACCGGTGCGTTCACCTCTGTTTTTATTGAGTACGTTTTTGCTGTATCTACAGAAGTGCCCATCAGCGGTAAATAACTTGGGATCAATATATCCAATCTTCAACTAGAGGTCACTTTTGCTAGGGCTTATTATTATGGTAAATAATTTGTCATATTAATATACAAACGGAAGTCATGGTATTAACATTATGTTGGGTACATACTTCTACCGGTGCATAATACTTGAAATACAAATTTTGACAATAACAGATTTTTATAAAATTTAGGACTGAAACATTGTATTTCTCTTAATTGATTCGTTTAAAAAAAAAGTGAAGCAATAACCATTGTCGTTACGTTATTTCTCTCAATATTTCAACTGTTTTTAAGCAGAAGTAATGGTGTTTTTTTTTCAAGTGTTTCAATAATTTTCGTATTTCTTGTCCAGTATCTTACTATGATGTACACCCTTAATTTTTAAATAATATATATGTATATTAATACATGTACTGTGTATTACTCTGTCAAAGATACAGCTACACGTTAACTTCTGACCCGCAGCTGATGATAAGAGTCACTAGAATAAACAATAAAATAAACTATCATGTAGTGTAGTACATAGTACGTCACACTTTCCGGGTGTTCATACCGATTTAACGAACATGAAAGGTTCTTATCAACAATAAGAAAAATCAAAAATGATTCCTGCCTTTACTTCATTATACTTCATAGTTTTATGTACTTTCAGGAATCAAAAATTTGATCCGTGACAGTGGAATATTGGAAATACATTTCGATGACGGTGACGTAATAGAATTCGAGTACATTTGGCTAAGAGATCATTGCAGGTAGTTGTTTTAAATATGATTTTAATATCAATTTCATTATAATCTTAAAGATATTTACTATAACCGACTTTTATTTATATATTAATACCAATGACTGTAACGTTTACAGATGTCCCAAATGCTATCGCTCTGATACTTACCAAAGGATTATGCACATAGTGGATATTTCAGATTCAGACATCGCTGATATAAAATTCGATGAGCACAACATTTACATTACTTGTTAGTAACATGTTCTAATTAGTAAGATTACCTTGATTACAGACATACTAAGATTAATCTAGTGCATATTTTTGTTATAAGCAACATCTAATGTACAATTGATAGCTAACAATTTTTTATATTCTAAACTAATTTTGTTTCAAACTAAAGAACGTATCTTTCAAAGGAATAGCGAACGCAAAAATCGCAGTTTTTCCCGTTAACTAACTAATCCTCTATTAGGTATCAGCAACGATTGAACCATAAAAAGTCTTTTTTTTTACTGATGTCTATGCGAAAATTACATTTTACGATAAACAAACGATTACTATTAAGTATAATATAATTTCATTAAATGCATGAATACCTTGCAATATTTCCATATTAAACCGGCGGGTAAAAATACTACAATTAATTCTGTATTATAACCTTCTAATTAACTATTATAGGGGATGACAAGCACGAGTCCATTTACAAAACAGACTTTCTAGCTCAATTCGATTACGGTCGTTGGGTGAAGAAAAGGAAACGAAATCCAGTATTATGGCGTGGGGAAGAAATTGCTAAGAAAGTGGCACGAATTCCGTTAAAAGAATTTCTCAACTCAAAGGAAAGTGCACGTACTGTATTTAAGTCACTTCTGGAGTATGGTATTGCAATGATTGAGGATGTAAGATAATATTGTTTTTATTTCGATATAAGTAATTTATTTTAAACCAGTTTTTTTATGATAATCTTTGGTCCAACGATAATTCAGATTGTGATAATTTAATTAATTTAAAACTTAAAACGGGATGAGTGGTATGAAAATTATTTTTTTTTATTATATCCAGGCGATAAAATTAAATTTATTTCTGACCGAACGGGCCGAAATAATTATGATGTTCGTAATTGCGGTCGGCGGTCCCCAATTATTGACAAAATTGAATAACAAAGGCTTTGGGAATTTACCTGAAATATTTATTATTTTCAGACATAAAATGTATAATATATCTGTAAGGGTTTTTATTTCGTATTAGAAATAGGCAAACACCTACATTATTTTAACTGAATTTGAATTTCGATAATACGGAAAATTCTAAAACAATAATTTAAAAAATAGCTTAGAAATTTTTGTTGCTCCTGAAAATAAATTTTGGTATGAACTAGAACAGAATTAAAATTATCGTATAAAACAAACGATATAAAGAATAAATCCTGCATTTATGTCATAACATATTATATTTTTAACGCGACTAGTAATAGCAATAACATTTTTATTATTTAATTTAATTAACATTTTACAACAATTATAATTACTTAATCGTAACATCTTTGCTATAAATCAATTGTGGTAAACTAGTCGATCGAAAGAGCTAGTAAAACGTTCATTTAAAGTTTATTTTTTTATTTAATTAAAAAACTAGGATTAAAGCATCACTCTGGCTTGCTTCTGATAAACATAACAAAGTTTCAGTTAAGATACTTTGATATTTAAATAATAGTTGTATCATAGTTATAAACATATTATGTTTGTTAAAAAATATAATAAAATAAACATTATAAAACTGTACCCTTAAAAGAAAACAAATACTCCATTAATGTAAGAACTGAACTTAAATTTCGTTTGAAATACAATTAAGTCTGCTCTGATGGTTATTGTTTACAATTTTGATTTTCAAATAAATTGTTATGGATAAAAAGATTTACTATTAATAAATAATATTTTCTATGCATATTACATTTCCTGACAGCCGCATCTATAGAATCAGAGACAAATGGGGCTCGGGAACCACTTTTTCCGACCCCTGCCGTAGATCATTCCACGGACAATTATTCTTAGAATTGCGGAAATTCGACTTTTCAGGTGGAGCCAACAATGGCGGCTACGGAAGAAGTATGTAACGCATTAGGTGGCGTTCAACATACAATGTTTGGAGGAATGTGGCTCGTGCACACTAAATTCGATCATGCAGACACCGCCTACACTAACATCTCATTAGCTGCTCACACAGATAATACTTATTTCACTGAAGCAGCCGGGTAATAATATAACCTGAATTAATTTTTAAATAGTTTGTAAGATAGTACAAACGAAAATTCATGGATCATTTAATACCAAGAAATAGTCAAAATTCAATAAGTGACAGTGCTTTTCCGTTTGAATAATTTAGATAGCAATCGATATTTCTTTTATGTTAAGATCCATATTTTATTTCAAGTTTACAGATTTTCCAAGCCCTTGAGCACACCAATGGCAGTGGTGGTGAAACTATTTTGATTGATGGATTTTATGGTGCTCGACGTTTAAAAGAAAATTTCCCAGATGACTTCGAATTTCTTACGTCTTTTGAAGTGGATGCCGAGTATATAGAAGAAGGTCATCATCACAGACATTCGGCGCCAGTAATAATCATTGACAAAATGAAAGATTTTAGTCAAATAAGGTTAGCTTTAATTTAATCAGACATCAATTTGAATTATCATGTTTATTGTTTAGGGCGCCATTTATCTCTATTAGGACAAGAGTACATACTTCACGGTTTCTGTAGTTATAGTGGAAGCATTATATTACACCGAGTTTCCAATGCAATATATGAGATATGAAATATTGCAATCAGTTGCTGCACAATTATTTGAGTACTGAGTTTACAAACAATTATAAGATACTCAGTCTAACTTTGGATCAGACCAAATTTTACTTAACATATCTAAAGTTGGCAACATGGAATAAATAAAGGTTTCATTACTTCAGCTTTCTATTTCGCTCAAGTGTTAAAAATTTATACTTTTTTAGATTTAACGTTTACGATCGTACACCTATGGCATTCTCTAACCGTGAAGAGTGTAGAGCATACTATAGATCGTTGAAAAACTTATCAAAATATTACAACGATGTCTCAAATCAATGGCAAATAAAACTAAAACCAGGTAAGAATCACACGCTCATGCGTTTACCAATGATAATGAGGAAGTAGATGGTATGTTTGTTTAAAATCACAATAAGGCTAAAGTCAAACGATTAACTATTTTCTCAATTCCACACCACTTTTTAGTAATACAAGCAAGTGCTACGTTGGCCAGATTTTAACTTGCTCTGAGAGGTAATTATTTTCCGTTTTTCTTATAACATAGAAATACCAACTACGATTTCGGGACCATATGACTGATTGATTCTTGATGGTGGCAGAATTTTTCGAACCCTCCTGGCTAGTTACTCTCAACATCAATATGCCTCTATAGCAGCATAGGTCTTGGGCATACGTAGATTTATATGTCCGTATAATTAATAAAATTTAGGCGGCATATATCATATAATACAATACGTCATCAGTAAAAACCAGCGCAGTTTCTTACTACGTAATCAAAAATACCAGTTTCACAAATTGAGGACTATTCATTATTATTTTTGTGAAACGATTTCTGAAAATAATTTATCTTTTTCTATTTTATTTTATTTATTCCATTTTTTTATAACATTTTATTAATTCCACAGGAACTGTAATTGCAATTGACAATTTTCGAGTACTACATGGCCGTACCAGTTTCACGGGCAATCGGATACTCTGTGGCAGTTATGTATCGCGTTCTGATTGGCTAGACAAGGCACGCAATTTAGGACTCATCGAGTGATAGTAATAAAAAAAAGATTAACACCAAACAATTATCGTTTCATTTCTGTATACACTATAACAGTTTCAGAAAAAACATTTTTAAACTTTTTACAGATGTAGGTACTTATTCGTGAAAATTGCGTTTAATTATTATGATTTTTAATTTTCATCAGATTGACATAAATAATATATCACAAACTTTATCATTAAAGTAATAAACAGTTCCAAATTTATTTAAAAATGAAATTATTAAATTGGTTTAAGAAATAATTAATTTGTATTTACTTTAAAACGTCAAAACACAACGTACTTTTAACGAAAATGATAAACCGTGTTAACATTAATTTCAAATGACTACATTACTGTTATGTTTCTTGCCAAATGAGATACTCGACTCTAAATTTTTATAAAGAACTGAAAACTTCACACGAAGATTACCAAATCAAGTCTTTGGCGTCTTTTTTCGACCTTCGGTTATTGATAACGGTTGCGAAAAATAATTGTCACAGAAGTCACAACAGAGTACGTCGCAGAATCTCTCCAGTGCTGCACATATTTTTCAAACATGGAAGGTAAGAAAATTATACAAACTGTATATTTAAAATTTATAATTTTATAACGGACTTTTAAAATTTTAGAAATGAAAAATGTGACTTACAATAACGGAACGGTGATAGTAAAGTTTGGTGAAAAACGAATAATAGAGTACGCATATATATGGTTAAGAGACAATTGCAGGTAATACTTTAATTCACAATTATTATTTTAAGCAAATGATATATATTTTTTTACATTAAAGATTATTTGATTGAATAATACAACTATTTCATGAATAGAAAAATATACCATTTTGCCATTCTAATTTTGGACTTTGTACGGTAGTACAATTATGATAGCCTTCGTAACATATAAAATTCAGTCCTAAGTGACCTATAAATCAAAGCACAGTCCATATTGCCGGTTCCAGAACATTAAATTTGGAGGTGTATTCTTTGTCACGTGACATAAGGTTTTTGAAATTGCACATCTAATAGGGGAAAGGGAGAATGTCTAATTTCAATAAAGCTTTTTACTCACCAAATCGATTAGTTCGAGTATTGATACACAATGGAGAAGGATTATTAATAATATCAAATAAAAAATTACCACGCTTAATAAACGGGCGGCTGAAGCCTATTCTTTTTATGAAAGACAACTACTAAATTAAATTTGCTACTTAGTATTTTACGGATAAGATTAAAATACAGGGTACAAATTCAGATTTCGAGAAACATTCCTCAGTTCGAAATGTGGTCTCCAATAAAAATTTAACCTTTATTTGGACAAATCATTTGTTATGTTCGTTGATAGAAAAGCGTTAAATAAATGTCAGTGCGCGGATATTTATGTAAATATAAAAAGTTATGTTACATTTGAAATTTATAAGGAAATTTTTAATACACATGCAAAAACATAACTGTACATAAATGAGTTAACGATAATTCGTCCAAATTAAAATACAAAGATATCTGTACTATTTTAAAATATCAAAAACAAAGCACGAGTTTTCTATAACGATTACATTCTTTATCTTTTTGTTTGGGATTGTTGTATATATTTATTACTTATCTAAATGGGAGTTATAATGTCAATGTCTCTAAAATGATATTAAAATAAATATAAAGATAATAGCATTTTTCATTTAAACTTTAAGAATAGCACTTAAACGATTTTTTTTATTTTAAGGTATAAATATTAAATTGGAATAACTCTAATGTTATTTCAGATGTGCAACATGCTATCGCTCCGATACCTACCAAAGGGCCGTACATTTACTGAATGTGCCTGATTCGCAAATATCTAATTTAAATTACGATAAGGGCCATGTGTACATCACTTGTGAGTATTAAATTACTGTAGAAATGGTTTCCTTTCAGACACGATTATAGCGCTAGTCAAGTTGCACTTACCATTATATGCTATAGTTGCCAAACAAACAATAAATATAAGTATTTACGTATGTATATCAAACAGTGCATTTTGACGTAAGTTAATAGGCAATCCTATGGGGCATATTACACAAACCATTAGTTATTTTTAAAAAGTTGTTTCGTTTTAATCATCCTTTTTATACAACAATGTAATTGTATACAATCTTTACCAGAAATATTAAAAATATTTTGATCGACCTATAAAATATTATGAAAATGGTCAGAAAATGCGTTCCGTGAGCGTGTTAACCTCTTGCGCTATTTTGACGAGCAGTGTCCCTCTTTGATAACTTTCTATATTGAGAATTAAGTATAGCATACTTCTATCCAATTTTCTCGACCGGTGTTACTATTGACATATAATTGTATAGTGAATCTCATACACTGCCGGCCAAAGGTTTAAGACCACCTTGAAAAATTTACAATATTGAAAAAAACTCCAAAAGTTAGTGCTCTACAAATTATTTATTTACCTTATTAAAAAGGGAACTTGTCATGTAACATGAAATAATTTAAAAACTACAATAATTGCCATTATTATTAATTAATAGAAGAATAATAAGAAATTAATAAATAAACTTGTCCTATAATAGTACTTTTTTATCTTTTAAGATTTTCAGTAATTTGCCTTCTTTATGGTTAAGTTCAGAGACTGACATAGTCCACAATCTAAATCCTTTTGTTCCATCAGTGACTTTGAGTTTAATATGAATGGTCTATAGAAACTGAAAAGTTAATCAATATTAAACTATCCTGTCGGTAGAATAAATTATTTCAGTTTGTATGGCTTGGGTGTAAAAATAAAGACTTTATAAAAAATAATTTAGGGGATGACGAACACGAGTCTATTTATGAAGCAGATTTTTTAATTCAATTCGATTATAAAACCTGGACGAACAAACGTAAACGCAATCCCGTGTTGTGGCATGGGAACGAAATCGGTGAGAAACTAGCAAGAATTTCGTTCTACGACTTCCAAAACTCTTCAGTTGGAGCCCGTAATATATTTAAATCTCTCCTGGACTACGGTATTGCAATTATTGAAAACGTAAGACAGTTGATGTTTTATATAGTTTATGTACATCTTCCCTCTCTTTAGTCTACCAAATACGTAATAAATTGTGTGGAGATTAATATCTGCTTCATAGTTATTACCTTAATTTTTCTAAAATTGATTCCAAAAATTATTATTTTATCTCTGACATAGATTATATCTACAATGAGATTGCGTGGTAACGTAAACAATAATAATTTTTTCCACTAATAAATTTTATCACATAACCTAACAATTATTGTTGGCTCATAGGTCCAATAGTCATAGAAATGATTGATTTAAATATACTTCACACGATTGTAATTTTATATTCATATTATCAAGAGACATATCGTTTCATCCTTAATAAAAATACTGTAGCTGTGTTATTAATTAATTAAAGTAAGTGGGAATTAAACTATGGTTATGTATCTACTATTTACCATTTTTTACTATAGTTTTCTGTTAGCAGTGAAATTATAAATGAAGCAATTCCATACATAATATCAGATTATATTATACACAATAAAATATATTAACTGAATTCATCGAATAGTAATTCTAGCAATTTCATATATTAAAATCATGATCCATACGAAATTAATATTAAAATCCTTGACAATAAACCTCAACATGTTCAGGCTTTTAATTAAGCTTGCTGCCGCAATCCGCAACAGATATGGAGAGTCCCATTTATCCTTTGTCAATTCGCAGACCCGATGTAACTATTAATTCCAAGTAATTTCATACCAAATGTTAATAAACAATATAAAAATAAGGTATTTGATACTTAAATAAGTTAAATCAATGACCTGCAAGACTTAAGAGTCTTACAAAAATGACCTACAGTAGTGATTGAAACAAATCAAAAAAAAATTATATTCTCATGACAAAATTTGTATACGAATATTAGTAGTCAAAAAATCTTCATTTTAATATATTACGGCCATCACACAGTATACTATCATTACCTTCACAGTAGTTTACTACTTTTATGAAAGTTAAATTGATTTAATTCGGCATATTAAAGGTTGAGCCAACAATAGCGGGTACAGAAGAAGTATGCAATGCTTTAGGAGGTGTTCAATACACGATGTATGGTAAAATGTGGCTCGTACGCAAAGAATTCGATCACGCAGACGTGGCCTACACTAACGCCTCATTAGCCTCTCATACAGACACGACATATTCCACTGAAGCTGCCGGGTAATATTTCCTGAACCTACTTTACTATCTAATATAGTTATTAAACGTTTTTGTTAATCGTGTTCAATAATATAAAAAAAAACCTGTTACACATTATTAACCCAAACATAGTAGCAATCAGAAAAAAATCATCAACTTTTTTTGCTTTTAGCTTTGATGAAAAGCCTGTTTAAAATATAGAAAAAAAGCAGCGGATGAATAACTTTTATTTATTATTATATTTAAATAAATGTTATGGTGTGATTCTATAAATAGTTTATTACTTTTAAACTGTAATATAGTTCAAGCGCTAGTAAAATCTATGCACAACACGTTATAGCCTTTGAGAAACTCGTAGAAAAGTGTTTCCATTTTGTATTTTTTCTATCACATTTTACATCTAAAATTGAAAGATCGAAACATATATGTCTAAATTATTTTCAAAAATTTCGATTTTGCGAGAATTATTAATTAGGTAATATTTTGCTTTAAGATTACTGATATTCCAATGTCTGGAGCATACAAAAGGAACAGGTGGTGAAACTACTCTTGTTGATGGATTCTATTGCACCAAACTTTTAAAAAAAGACTACCCTGAAGATTACAAATTTCTTACAATATTTGAAGTAGACGCTGAATTTGTTGAAGAAGGGCATTGTCAAAGACATTCGGCGCCAGTTATCATTGTAGATAAGAATAAAGATATTAAACAAATTAGGTAATATATGCTTTAATTAACTACCTTACTTTATCAATGTAAAAACATAACGCGTTGAATGTTTTACTAATAGGTTATATCATAAATTTTTAAGGTTCAACAGTTACGATCGCGCACCTACTGCCTTTTCTAGTCCTGAAGAATGTATAGCTTTCTACCGATCATTGAAGAACTTGTTGAAGTGCTTCGAAGATACATCAAATCAATGGCAGATAAAACTTAAACCAGGTGGTGATACTAGCAATAGATTTTAAGAGAGTCAATTTAATCTACATCAGTAGCGCATGAAAAAGTATATGGTATGAAGTTAATTGATCACTTTGTGGCTAATTAATGTATATGGGCGCGGTTTTCCAAGTATTTGGACGTGTACCGGGCGAATCCAGGTTTTTCACGAGCAATTTGATAATTTACGCTTGTCATTGATAAAAACGAACGTATTTATTTAATTACTGTAAGATAACTTTCACAGTGATCTCATTTATGTAGATTGCATTTGTGTGCGTATTTATGTTTAGAAAGCATTGCACTTGATTAACTTGCGTATAATAAACAAATTGTTTGTATATTATTTAGGAGATTACAGACGCGGTAACATTTAATTAAAGCGCAGTCTATAAGAACATTACAACACGTTGTGTCAACTTAACAGTATTCTGTATGATTATTTTATAATATTAAGTATATTGATTTACATGATCATGTCCTCCATGAATTTATTGTAGTCATAAATAAAGTAAAGCGCAAATCCCTTCAACGTTCTTCTCGCTTTCAACGTTTGTTCTTTTGTTCTTTGTTAAACTCTTATCACAGTCACCGCTAAGACTGATTTAATGTTACGCTTGTATGATAATATCGAATAACTTATTCACTATGTTGTAATTTTTATGCATTATTTAGATAGAACTCAGCTAAATGTAGACCTTTTTTTGTTTAAACTTTCCAATATTTCTTTCCAGGTACCGTCATTGCAATAGACAACTTCAGAGTTCTTCATGGCAGAACCAGTTTTAGTGGCAATAGAGTTATTTGTGGTGGCTATGTATCGCGTACAGATTGGCTTGACAGGGCACGAAATTTAAAACTTATCAATTAATAACCTCTAAAATATTACTAATTCCACAAAAATGTATAATACTTGAAGATTTTTACAACAAAATTAGTAATTTCATTCCATTAATGTATAACGGGCTAAGAAGTTTGTTTTTTTATAGTAAAAACTATCTTTTTTTAAAGTACGGTTAATTATATACAAATAATGTGGCCGTAGTTATTTTATTGAGATTTAATTACATTGGTAATATATTATAAAATGAGTTTTTTTTCCATTACTTATTAAATTAAATTAAATTCAGAAAACTTAAAACGTAATTTTCTTAATATTCATAAGATATAAGTAATCTCATATATACTTAGTATTAAAATTTGTTTTATTTTATAAAAAGGGTTTATTCAAGCTTACGTCTCTCGCTATTATAGAAATATATAAGGTAAAATAATACATATTAATAAAGCAATAAGATAATATTTTAATTTAAGTTATGTCAAAGTAAAATAATGTAACAAAATTCAAACCAGAATTTCAATACATAGAGGCCTATATTCAATATATGCATTATTATTAATGTACAAGATTTTTTTAGTCACATGGAATTAACTACTTGTTATTTTTTACATCGCGATAAAAACAAAATAATTTACTAGGAAGAAATAGTTCATTCCTAATAGAAATATATAAGTAAAGACAACATGATCTCCTGAATTTGAAAATGAAAAAAATATGTAATAAATAACATACAAAACTTTTCAATTGGCCAAAAGTTTATAATTATAGGTAATGAAGTCTATAATCTTTGCCTGATTTGTCCGAGAGCAACAATTATACGTCGATACTACATGTGACTTATTTTGTTAATATAATATTACACTGTAAGAAGAAATACGAAGATCTTACACTTAAATTTAAATAAAATCTATTTAATAAATTATGTTATGGCAAAATTACCTATATAGATTTATTTATTATCAATGAGATTAACATTAAAAAATTATTGAAATGAAAATATCCGAGGTGTTTAAATAATTTATTGTATAATTTATGATTTTTAATTCATGTTGCATAATACTCAGTAACAAATATTACTTAATATATTGCCTTCGTAAGGTACACATTTGTTTCACTTACAGCTTCCAGGTGATGAGGAATCGGGTTTGACATGCCGCACCTATGTATTCCAGGATGAAAGTCACACCTTAGGAAATTCATTGAAATGTATAATCAATAGATAGTAAGTATATCAATATTTAAAAATAATTCTGACCCTCTGGAATCATATTATTAATATCTTTTTAATTGAAAATAGGTTATCCTATTGACAAATAAACTCCAAATACAAAAAAATTTGAAAGGTTACATTTCGTGGACTGACTTTCTTAAGAAAAAGCAACTCTCAAAAAACAGCTCTGCCACATATGTTGTAAGATTGGGCAAGTAATGAGTGTATTAAATGCATACACTTTAGTTACTTTACATTTTAATTATTTTTATAGCATTTTTATCATGACAGAGGCTGTAATTGTTTGACAAAAAAGAGGTACATGGACCTTGACTATAAATTTAAGAGTTTGTAAATTTTTAATAAATTAATTAAATATTTTTACTGTAGTCTCAAAATATTGTTTTGTTTCTACCAAAACCCAAAAGGTATAAATTTTAACATTTGTTAATGTTTGGAATGAACATAAACTATATACATCTTTTTTTTGCCTAAATCTATATTTATTAATTTCTCACAATTTTAGGAATTAATTATTTAAAATAATTGATTTTCAGTGATGATGTTGATTTCTGTGGTTACACAGTACCACATCCTGCAGAAGCAAAAATGCACTTTAGAATACAAACAAAAGAAACTCCCGCTCTAGAAATACTAAAAAGAGGCCTTAAAGATCTACAAAAAGTTTGTGATCATACAATTGATCTATTTGAAAGAGAAGTTAAAGAATTTAATAAAACTTAAACAAATATTTGTTATTTTAATTGTTAGTGAATATTGTTCTAATTTGGACATAAAGTATTAGTCTGCTTTCAATACTATCTAACACTACTAAAGATGTTTGAGAGATAGTATATAATAAAACAATAATCATAAAAAATTACAATGTTGTCGGATCTAATGAACCTTATATTTATATCAATAAACATATTTATTATATATATTAACAATGGTATTGCTTTATAATATTGCTTAAAAATGCTATCCATTTGGAAATGATGTATGCTAAGGCACTTTTTTCAAAATTAAATCTGTAATTCCCTCTGTTCACAACCCTTTTAATAACCAGTTAATGTAACATGTAACTTGTTCATGGCAATAAGCAGCGCCATCATTGAAACCCAGTGAATGGTTTTGATTTGTGCTCTACATTTTTATAATCCCAGCCGTTAGTCAAAATCCTTAATGAAAAATATTTTTTTACAGAATGATACTATAATTAACAATATTTTAATCCTCTAACGTTAGTACCCTGTACCTAAAGCTATTTCAAAAGTATTACTAAAACCTATTTTGCTTCCATTAATAATGTCTATGAGCAAAATTTAGTAAATCATTAATAAAAAAAATCTTTGTATCGATTTTCTATGTCAGATTCCATATTCATCTTATATAAAAGATGTAAAAAAATAAGAATGTACAATTTGAAAAATAACTCATTGTTTTTTCTTAGTGCAACATGATAAGAAGCTTTTAATTAATTTCACACTTCCAAAATAGTTTTCATTCACCAATTTTATATCGGCTTACGAAATAATGAATAACAACTGTTTCAATCATTAAATATATTTTAGTCATGAGTCATTACTTAGTCGATTGTTTATCGATTTAAATTGAATAATCGATATTTCTCTTCTACTTGTTCAACTAGTACGCCATCATATTTTCGTCCATTTTGTATTTGACCGTCCTACTGTCTGCACAGTTCTACGTAAGTACTTAAATATATAACTCGTATTATTTTAAATTTACTTTTTGTCTTTTTAAATTGATATAAGTAATTATTATATTTTAATACTATATATTATATATATA